>JAAAKL020016871.1:0-10848 GCA_010016065.2 Carybdea cf. marsupialis auct. non (Linnaeus, 1758) | reverse complement strand
GGACAAATAGAAGTTAAACTTTCACTAAATTTCGGTGAAAATGGAGCAAATCACGCAAGACACTTGCCACATGAAAGTGGTGTCCAGATATGGTATTATTTGTTTTCTAGACCTCTCCACTTAGCAGCAGGGAGGCGTGACATGCAAGTGCCCAAAATGCTCGTTTTCAAACTGAACAATATTTTGGAACGGGGGTTGAGGAAATTTTCATATTTCATTGTCCATGATTGTAGCTCTGCTATACTTTTCTAATAGCCTCTTAAATAGTATGAGGCTCTTAAGATACCGTAAATGACGGATTAAGCACCTGTGACTCAATTAAGCATCCAGTTTGATAAAAATATTTCTCCAAGTTAGCTCCCAGGACATATTTGATGGGGGAGATACAGAAAACCCCCAGATGAAAACCCATTTTCTAAAATGTCTGGACATTTTTTACGGAAAAGGCTATTCGAGGGTTGCTTACAGATATCTAGAGTCAAATAGTACTATTTCCAAAACTTTTGATTTGTGACGTCATCGCTTTCTCCGCATTGTACAAACGAAGATAATGATAAAAAGTCGATACATCGATTAATTAGTCTGAACGTTATGCTTCAACCTATTTTATAGAAATCTGATGTATCCTTAAGGAAATATCAAACATTTTGTTTTCTTAATAAGTTCCAAAGTTCAATTTAACGCCCAGTCCGAGTAAGCGCTCACACTCTTTGGTTTAAGTAAGTGCCCATACTCTTTGCTTTTAAATAAATGCCCAGTGTGCTTTATCGGTAATTTTCGGTAGGTTCCTGATGTCCATTTGGTTTCATAACCTCTTAGTCATCTGATACTTTCTTTTGATGCATTCGTATTAGTCCGTACGCTATAGAATTTTGCTCCTATTTCATTTCAAACTTAATAGAACTAAAAGGCATATGATGACTAAATCTCTTGATAAACATCATAAAATATTACATCAAAACTAAAAAGGCAACTTCGTAACCAACTAAACAATACCTTTATTCATTCACGAGTTACGCTGCAAAAAAAACAGTGACATCATTTGTATCACCTACACTAGGAAACCACAAGATGCAATTCAAAGCTAATACTTGTCGTTTATCACCCATTTATGTAGATGTCCTATTGAAATCAAGACAAATTAGATGCTGCTTGAAAAACTAATACAAAAATACTATTGGAATGGTTTTGTAAATATATCTACGATAGCTACTGTCCCGATAGAGCAAGCAAAGAGGATAACTTAAACGAGAGCTAGTTTCAATGCATTTATGAAATAAAAATTCAAGCAAGTCCATGTAACAAGTTCAATGTTGAAGGAACAAGCAGTTGCAGGTACAGGTAGCACCACGTATATAATCCATATATTATCTGTTTATTTCTGTTCTGAGTCATACTGTTGTAATAAGGAATTTTTAGAAACATTTTGATGTGACTGGCTCTCGAGAAATGCTTCCTTTATATTCTATTTGAATTACTATAAATTCTAAGCAATATTTTTCCAATTTGATTTATCCTTTGTATTACAATCTATGAAAGCTCGTAGTATAATCTACTGTAGGTATAGAATGTATACTTGCCATGCAGCTCAAAATAAAAACAAACTGTGAACGCAGATTTCAACTGATAAATATTGATACTGAACAGTGGATGTGCTCTGCTACTTTTTGTGTCATTTGCGAGAGCTGCATTGTATAGGGAGCATTGTATAGAGCATAGGGAGCTGAGATTCGTTTTACTGATATGTAGGTTCGTAACATACCAAAAATGCAATACGTTTATTACGTGTACTCACTGGTGCCGAATACGTATGCCACAACGTATGTAGTGACTGGCCTTGGCGAGTAGAAGTAAGGTGGATCTCGATGAATCATTCGACCTCCAAAATACTCTGGTCCGGTGTGGTCCATGTAAATAATATCAAAATCATCTAAAATAGAAATGGAGGACAAGAAGGTCACCAACGCGTGAAATTAGATGCAAAAGGGATTTCCTACTTCAGGACGGGAGAGCTCCCAATAACATTTAAAACCCAACTACAGACAATCTGAGGATGAGTTATAGCAATTTACCTTTATGTTTTATGACAAAATCACTCGTGAAAAAAGCCTTGCCATGGAGGTTAACAACGCATTGTATGACTAGTCTTCCAGTTTTTTTCTTGTGATAATATGCAGTGTAAACCTCTCCTTGAAATGGAAGCTTTAATCGGCTGTTGTAAAGCAAGTGATACCATTCAAAGCCTCCCTTTGGTATGAGGTGACGTAGCAGCGAAAACTGTTGCCCTCGTATGCATGCAAGGCTTGTCTTCTCTCCATCTACAGCTTCATAAACCGCCATCTGATATCCGTGCTTACCTGAAATAAAGTAAAACCAGAGCTACATAAGTAGGAATAGCTTTGCAATAAATAAACAGACCCTTGGTATTGTAAATATTTTATTGTTGGTTTTGTAGCATACAATTTAATTGTTGAATTCCAGGTATTATTGTATTATAGTAAAGAAATTTTTAGGGACATCTTTTATACGAGTAATAGATTTTCGATCTTCGTCGCAAATACCCTTTCTTCTAACGAACATCCTGATTAGTTCCTCAATGCTGGAAAAATTTACTTTCTGATCCAGACTAGTCTATAAGTTATTTACTTACATCTTCATTACGCAAATCAGATTTACAAATTGAGTGTTCTTCATAAAATCTTCGGTTTCGTCACAAAACCCCCAAATGGTAAGAGAGCAATGGACTCAGTTGGAAAGGGCCTCCCGCGCGATATATCCATAAACCATAGTTAAAGGAGAAGCAGACAAATCTTCAACGGTCCAAAAACGTTGGAAGAACGAGTAAAGGCGCAACGAAGAAACAAACCTATTACGGTACATTATCAAACAGTAAAGTTGATGACATATAAGACTATCGGGTAGCTAGCTAATTCCAAACAAGAAAGTAAGAAAGGAGCTGCTGTCGAATAAGCACCAAACCACGCGTCTTTGGAACCATGGAAACATCCGCCAGGCGCACAATTAATTATATTACTTCGTGGCTTATTTCCTGGTCAATACAAATATGTCATGTTAACGAAGCAACAGGGACTTTACAACTATCTTTCGATTTATGTCATGTGACTATTGATCTTTATTTTCACTGGTTTATTACAAGCTATAGTACCTTGGAATCAAAATTCATTTAATATTCAAGCTACTGTATCTTTCAGCCAGCCTACAATTAGAAAGTGACTAATCATTTATAGCCAACGAGGCTACTTATATTTATAGCTAACGCGTAGCCTCGAGTGTTGACTTATATTATTATTTATGTTACAGAAAATGAAAATTGCACGAAATGATTAAACCATTTTCACCTAGCATAATTTTATCTGACACTTCTCAGAGTGAGAGTGGTCACAATGGGCTCCTAAAGGAAAGGAACGAAAGACTTTCTCAGCATTTTTCACAAAAATACTACTAGAAATTCGCGGTGTCTGATCGATGTACATTTTTGTTGCAATCAGCATCGGCTGAAGTTATTTGGATTGATAGAAAGGCCACATGGTCGAAGAACGCAATCTAGTCAGACTTTTCAGTTTCCGACTTTCTCTTTCGAAAGGAAGCCTTGGTATATAGTTTTGTTGTTATTTTCTTTTCTGATTCCATGTTAACAATTTTAACTCTTGAAAGCGCCATATGAAAAAAAGGGTCTAAAGTACAGAAATGGTCTCGCTTTTTCATGCAATTTTAAGTGATATGTAAAAAGATGGCTGGGAGGGTATGCGCAAAATGTGATCAATACAGGCGTCATATTGCATATAGAGACCGTCTGCCCGGAAGAGGAATGTGTGTGGCTGTACTTACCCATAACGTCATCTTTAACTCTCTCAACCTTTGATGGTGCTAGATGTAATACAAATGAGAATAACAAGTGAATAATAATTCTTTAACAGCTTTTAGAATAACTCGAATCATTTGCTCACATCACTTACTTGGTTGTATAACGTTGCGTCTTCACAGTTGCTGAGCATAAACTATGTCTCGTTACACACCCGACTAATTCATTGAAATAGCATTGAAACTGAAGCAAGTTCATTCAATATCATAACCATCACTTCCCTTTCATACTGAAGTTAGGGCCGAATCATTTTCGTGGACGTTGGTGGTCCAAACTCTCCGGTTTTTTCTTATGTTCTCGCTTGTTTATAACACCTCAAAGAGTTATAAAATCTTCATTATTATTATATATCTTTGTACTAACTACCCTTGTCTAACTGCATGCTGTTAAAATTTTCATGATGGTAAAACAGACTATCAGAATTCTTCGTAAAATCAAAAAAGATCTGTAAACAAGTATTCAGATTAAATTGCAAACTTTATTTTCACAAGAATGATGGAGTAGGCTACACTAGGAACATTCTCAAGGACGAAAGGATTGTTGACAGCTTATATTATAGGGCATGGAACACTGACGACATAAATTTACATCGTTCAAACTATGTACCAGTAAGGAACTTCAAAGGGGGCAGGTCTTGCCTATACACAAATAAATTGCAGAAGCTGGCGAAATAGGCAGTTATCCTTCTTGATAAAACATGGCCAAGACAACCCTGTTATTTCTTTAAGCTTTGACAACATTCAGAACATAATAACGCTCAACTTTCGAATGTTCGAACTTCATAATGGTTTGAATTTTCCAAGAGAGCTAGACGTACGTGGAGTGATTGCACCTAACAGACCAGTGATTTACTTTCGAAAGTAAGGGAACAGTGAAAAATTGACTATTATTTTGTTGATAAAAAATAGATGAACGACCAGTCATATACGCACATTGTGTAGAGCTAGGCATGAGTAAGAGATCTTTTCATTTGGCAAAGATCAATAAAATCGTCTTGTAAGACCTACGGGTAAATTTCTCCTCTTGCCTCGTTTTTCATGTTCTACACTCCTAAAAGATTATGTTCACGTTTGCCCTGTCTCTATAAGACACTGTAGAAGGAAGAATTGGTAGAAAAGACCTAAAGGGCATAGCCTCGTGACCATAATAACAACTTTCTGTGACTCAAGTGTCTGCTCTACTTACGAGGGTTGCATCCATAAATTTCTATCCTCATGCAACATCGATCCTTCCATGACGTTGGATAAAACCGGAGCATTTTGGCTGGTATCCTTGGGTTAAGGTAAATTCGAACTGGATTCCATTGACTTTGGGAAACATGAAAGACCTTAATAGAGGTATATAGAGAGAGTATTTGAATTTTCTAGGAATGGTCACGCACTCATCTCGCTGCAATAATGACAAACCTGACGAATTCAAGTAGTAAGGAATGCACTCTCCTGGTAATCGTTGAAATGTTTTGTAGCCAAGGCTCATTCTTGGCATGGTTTGTAAATTGCTTTCAATGTATGTGGCCAGGGATACAAATTTTTTTGCCTACATTCGAGTTGAGGGTTAGGGTTAGGGTTTAAAGTATGATATTTGTACCTCTCCGAACCGGAGGAACGTTGTATCACTACGTAATACAGGTAAGTCGAGCTAGTAAAGTAAGCAAAAGAGGCGACAAAAAGTAAGCAAAGCATTGATACAATAAATAAGCAAAGCAACTGTGAAAATGGAAACCATACCGTAAAAGTAACTGATATGTTTTTGTCCTGAATCAAAACACGATAAAATATGCAGTCTTTTGAAGGTCTTAATATACATGAACCTCATTCTAAAAACAGAGTGGTTGCACTGTTAGAAGAACTGTGTTTTAAGCCGCTGCAATTGAATTGCTTTTAGTGCTGGGGCTAATTTCGTTCAATGATATTTGTTTAGTGTATATAAATATGTATTCTAGACGGAGGGAAGTGAGAGGTTTTTCAGTGCTCTATAGCGTTATTTAGATACACAAACTAACAAAAAGTTGTAATGAAATAGTGAAAACCGAAAGGCCCAATAAAAAGAGATGTCTTTTCATGGACCTTTTCGGTTAACTACAGAGTTCTAAAGACACTGATTGGCTAAAGCTTGGACAGTTCAGCAGTCCAAGTTCTGATAGGCTATTTTAATGACAGAGCTGGTTATAAATTGCACTCCTTTCTTTTCGAATTCCATTCTGCGGACCTTTTTCCTTGAGGAGTGTCAGAAGAAAAAGGATTTTTTAGAACATAATAATCTAGCTTTGCTATTCAATGCTATAGAAAAACATTAAAAGATTCTATTCTTTCAGCAATGCATATATGTAATCTGTGCCTCCATATCCCCCACAAGTTGTACATTTCTTGTTTCCAGATAAAATAAGTCAAAAAGTCTCGTTATCATATATTACCTTAAATTTTTCATTACCAGTAGCGTAGGGAATCCATGATATCCCATCAGGGCTGAAGTGCAACCGAAATGTTTTGACGAATGGTGGTGATTGTTTCCCAAGTCCACTTTGAATAGTAAACCCATCAACAAGTTTCACTTTGCGCAAATTGATCTCTGTCGTAAAAAATAGTGATATATTATGCTATATTGATAATTTGAAAAGTTTCTATGGATATGATGAATGTCTGACGAGAATTCGAATCTGGGGTCCAAGCAATCGCAGTGCACTACCCTAGCAATTAACTATGGTGATCCCGGTGTATTCCCCTTTCATTTCACTTGTAACCACTGCGTGTTCCTATCTTCCAACAACGAGCATCCATATCCAACTGTTAATAATATAGTGGCCAATTTTCATATCAACTATAAAACGTAAATCAATAAAATAAGAACTTCTAGAACATCTTAAAACGAGGCTCACTTTTATTGGGTGTGGCTGTTACCGATAGCTTGGCTTTTTAAATCGTTTAGCTTAAAAGCCACCCCTTCGAACCCAAAATCCACAAGAGGTTTTAAATTCCCTTCTGAACCGCTTCGCTTTGACCAAAACAAACTAATCGACAGCATTATGATTCCTAGTTTTTCCAGAAAAGTGTAAAAGTATTACAATTTAGAAATGTCGAACTGTGTAGAAAGGGATCCAGTAACAAATTTTGAGTCTTGTATATGTCCGAGGCTACAAGTTTAGGGACATTTAAGCCGAACGGTCGGGAAAGCTGAAGCATCGGTAACATAGCTATAGCAATGCGTTTGCCCACATATCTTTATGATCAAAACATAATTTCAATTGATAATAGTAAATAACATACTAAAATTTATCATTGTACAGTGAATACTTCTGATCACTTTTAAGGAATGCATAAGCTTTAGAAACGTGATACGTGAAAATGAATTAGGTGGAACGAATACGATTAATTTATGGAACAGGCAATACCCGTATTGTTATAAATTTACCATCTGTTAGTATTTTGGGACATCTTTTTGAAGCAATGGTGCTGAAGTTTTTCTTTCTAATAGCATTTCTGCTAAGATATTTTATGTTACTTTATGTTACCATCGCAAAACGAATGCCTGCGCTTAACGAACGATTTTACCTCTTTGAATTTGGATAACGTTTTTGCTACAAAATGTCTTTTTACGAATATTTCTACGTGTAAAAGGAATGAGAAACTGTCACAAGGGAGGATACGACAAGTCAAAAAGTGGGTATCAAACAAGTTCTAACAACATATTATTGTTTTATACAAATGATAACAAGTTTTGAGCCTAATAATGAATATATGATAAAACGATAAATAAATGATAAAAAAATAAATAAATGATACATAAATGATAAACAAATGATAAAAAATGAGAAAAATGATGAAAAATGATAAATAAATGATAAAACTATCTTGCTTGAGCTAATAATAATGTTTGCACTAGGGCTACAGTTTTATAATATGGAAAAGTTGGACTGAATTCAAAGTAGGCAATGCTTCAACGGACGTTCCTTTTTATTTTTCCGTATTAGTATTACTTGTATTTGTGCTGGCAATATTTGAAACAGATGATTAGGTATTACATACAAAACACGACAGCTGGTTTCTGTTTCCTTCAATGTTTTCTCGGCCTTATTCCAAGCATAGGCAAGACTTGTGTACATAAAAAATATGGATCTACAATTATTAAGGCATTTTTGTTTGTGATATTTTATGTTTTTGTTTTGTTGTGTTCCTTCAGAAACGATGTAGAAGAATTAATTTGGTCCACAGAAAGATAAACACTTTAATAATAGTTTAATAACACCCACACGACTGTTACTGTATTGTCAGGGATACAAGCAAGGAGATTTCCTACTATTCAACTTAAGTGTTCAGAGTGCCTTAAACAAATACACCCATACGATATCTAAAGATTAGCTTTTTTAAACATGAGGTTTAGTAAAACACCGCAGTATTGCACTCTAGCAGTAATAAGGACTTCGTGCATGCTACGTTTACACCTTGGAAAACAGAAATACTTTAGGAAGACATTTGTAGCTCTCCTTTTGACGTTTTAAATATGTTTAATACCTTTTATCGGTAACATAAAACTGAGAATTACAGACCTAGCCACACCGATCCTTTTGTCCCCTTTTTCAAACACCAAGCACCTTTGTCATTGTTCAATCGCGCCTCTTTTGGATGCGATTTTCCATCTAAAGCGTAATTTGTTGCTTTGAAATCTGAATCCTTGATTTCCCCGGATTGCACTCCAAGTGGCATCTTGCAATCTAGACGAAAAAAGAAGAAATTTATTATGTCAATGGCATTCTTGAATATAATCAAATAAATAGCTAATTATGACCCACGAATTCTTAGCAGCTAAGTCCTGCATCAAAAGGTATAAAAAATCTTTTAAAATGAATCAGGTACCAGACGCAAAATATATGGTAAGTGACTGCCAATTCTAACGAGTTGAACGGAAAAGAAGCAACAGAAGAGCAACAGAAGAGCAACAATAATAATAAACACAAGAAATGGTATATCACCACAATTAAAAAAAGATGGAAACAGAACCAAATGAAAAGGAAGCTAATACTTACGTAACTGATCAAACGTACGAATTCTGTTTGCTAGTCCACCATCGACACTAACAGAATTTTCACGTACTAAGTGTCTTCAAAAGACAGCTTTTCAATAACATAAGTAACCGAAAATACGTGTCTTCATCCCCTTATTTCCAATTAACTCTGCACAAAATTTTTCTACCTTCACTCCAGACAATTGCTGTGACCAGTGTCTGGCGAAAACATTTAACAACTTAACGCAATTTTCAATTTCAATTTTAAAAGTTATAAGTATAAAACAACTCACACGTTTGATATATTTGCTTTAAGAAGGTTAGCATGGAAAATATAATCAGAACATAAATTTTCTTTCCCTCTTGATTTGCTGCCTGTTACCCACTATTGTTCCTTCCAGTGCCTCCGCATTGGATCTGCAATGGCTTTAAAAACGATTGCGTAACATATTAAAGACATAGTTGTTTCGTTTTAGCATGCTGTTTGTCGCATTCCCTTCGGATTATATGGTAGTCTCACTACCAACTCTCTTCCAAAGTGACCAAAGTTAGTCGAGAAATTGGGAAGTACAAAGTACACTCCGTAACTATCATGCACTATCAAGAAACAAGGTTTGATGTCCCATTTCTGATACCACGGGGGCTTACAATCTGCTTATTACGTGGAAGTTAGTAAGTTGAATGTGCTCATGACTTCTTGCTTTTAATGGTTATGGTATAAAACAACCAAACAGTATATTGTTTTGCCTTTAGTTGAAATTTAGATTTAGGGGCAGAAACTTGTCATCCATCAAACGTGGCCATACATCTCTTGCTGGATTTACACTTACCACTATGACAATATTCCACTGTTCTCAGGTCATCAAATACGAGGATGGAAGTATCTGACTCATCAACAAGTCGAATTGTGGCTTGTTTCCCAATGTAACTACCAACTTTGAAAACTTTTCGTTTCATGGATGGTGTACCATCTCCCTCTGCAGAGGCCACTGTTTGATGGTTTACAATCAACTCAACCTTTGCTTTTCCTCCACCACCACCAAAAAGGAAGGAAAGTATAGTCGTGTTGATAGTGAAAGTTGGCGAAATAATTTCTCCCTTTGCCTCACGTGGATACACTCCACCAGGTTCATTGATTGGAGAAGATCTGTTCTCTCCAGTTGAAATGTACCACAGACCGTCAAGGTTTGACCTACAGAGCAAGATAATGAAAAATTTCTGGTAGGTATTTGACATATAAATGGGCCATGACGGTGTCTCATTTGTATGTGGTAGGAAGGGTTTTGCTGTGCTGCTACTGTTGTCTCCACGTTGGCCACAAAATGTTACAGCAGAGGGAGTGATGCTGTTTCGGGCCAGTAGCAAGTAAAGATGAACCATTTAGATGATTATGAATATCAGAAATAAGAACATTTTTTGTCCGCGTTTAACAGTTTCTCCCTTTCAAAAACTTGTCGACTAGTAAGGAAGGGACAGACATTTTAAATATATTTGATTGTTGTTTATGTCTTTGGGCGATTAAAACTCTTGTTGAAGTCAAATTCAAATATATTGTGTAGCATGCCACCGTTCCCTCCTTGGAATTTTGTGGTTCCTGCTCACACTGGTGCTGCGATCAGGAGATTCAAAACTATACTAGTAGAAACCTAGATTCATTCAGACAGCAATTATAAGTTGTTTCATAACTGCGTATAAAAGTGTAATCAGGTGGTAATTCGGTCAGCCTATCATAATCGGTGTATGATAGATTCTTGAGATGGAAAGACGCAAGGAACAGAGTTGAACGGAATAAACCTTGATGATGCAATTGTTAATATGGAAGCTCAGAATAAACGAAACTGTAGGAATTAGTAGAATGATGTGCTGGTATTAGCGGAAGTATTGATGATAGGAGGAAGAGACATCCAAGACAATGTCTTTCATAGTCTTTGGATACAAAAACATTGGAAAACGCAACTTTACCAAGG
>JAAAKL020016870.1:0-10848 GCA_010016065.2 Carybdea cf. marsupialis auct. non (Linnaeus, 1758) | reverse complement strand
TACGCACCGCACGGTGCTCGAGGATTAGTGAGTGTGTGAGTGATGTTTTCCTGGAGCAACGATAGAAGGAAGGAGCTTTCTACCGTAACATTCCAAGTATAAGGATTATTAACTTCCATCAAATATTTTATGTAAGCTTATGTCCGGAGCAGTGAGGTGGGGGAGTCTTTGTCTATCATCATCATTATCATCATCATCATCATCATGTTCTATAGCCAAGCGGCCGTAGGTGCACTTTGACTGAATCTATCAGATTCTTCCATCTTTGTCGGTCAACAGCATTTCTTGTAGCTTTTTTAACTGACATATTTGTCCATGTTCCAATATTTGATAGCCAACATAATCTTTGTCTATACGTTACTCAATAAAAATTCAGGCAGCTAGCGTCATAAGTAGGATTGTTACCTTAAAGTATAAAATCACTTTGCAGTTATCAAATGAGAAGAATAAGTTGAATATAACTGTCGGAACAAAATAATATCTTATGATTCGAACTTTTAATTCGAACAAAAAAGAACCCTAGGCTTATTTTTGGCGGCTTATTTTCACTGGGCGTACATTCGGAATTTTACGCTAATTTCTACCGAAAACACAAACCTTCATATTTAAAAAGTTAAATAGACTTTTATGGTGAACAACTGCAGACACGTGTGTTCCTTCCATTGAAATTACAAAATCACAATACACCCAGCACTTCGTAAAGACAATAATTTAGGGATTGAAACCGACCAATAATGATGAGTAACCGCACATGATCGCTGTTATCTTATCAGTACCTTTCAGTCTCTAATGAAGACCCTCGTTTTTGTTTTAAATTTTCCACAGCTTCGTGCAAAAACGTGCTTTGTCCAGGTGGAAAACAGTGCATAGTTGATCAGTATAAAGTGCCTCACTGTGTCACCATGGTCTGCCCTCTTCAATGTCCGAAAGGCAATATTACAACGTTAGTATGTGGCACTGATGGGACAACTTACGAAAGTATATGTCATATGAGGAGGCAGGCATGTTTAACCGGAAAAGCAGCTGGTGTAGCTTACCATGGGAAATGCAGAGGTAAGATCAAGACAGTTTTTAACTCATTTTTGATCATAGTTAATCCAAATCATTTTATTTGAAAGGACTCTTGTTTTCTTTATGAACATGGTCCCTCTGGAGAGCATCTTCTGTTCTTTTTCTACAAAACTGTGCATTTACTCTTTTCTAATCGTTGTAAAGTGGACCCGGGTTTGTATCTCCATAATTTTACTTATCGTGGGAGTTGGACAGACTTAGATTCTTGCCAACATGCTGTTTGCATTACAAACCTTCGTACTGCTCTTATTCCTGAATCCGAGTCACTGGGTTGAACAGGGATCAAGAGTAAACACAGAAAAACGAAAACAAATCACCTTATTGAAAATATGTTTTCATTCGACTTTCTGATGTCAACATATCATATCAAGGTATATCTTACACGAATGGGTTCAATGTGTTACTATTTCATGCAATTGAGAGTTTTTAAAGCGACTCCAAAGAGGTGTCGACAATGCCGTAGGCATTGAAAGCTGCTATGAAAACCCTATGTTTGTATTTTTGTTTGGGGTTTAGAACTAACCTTGTGTTTGAGGCTGCAATGACATGTATATCAAACTAAACAAAGAGAAATTGATGCATTTTCTAGAAATGTGCAAAACCAGGAGAGTGAACTATGACCTTAAGTTGTAAAAGAAAACAATCTAGGTTTACTATGACTTTACTGTAATAGACTCAATACTAAGAGAAAAGTTTACGTTTTGAATTCAATGTTTCTTTTTAGTATGGGAGGGGACTATCGATGAAAAGAGCTGATTATATGATGTAGAACCAGTACATTTGTAGTAATCTCGAATGCATTTAGAAACTCACTTTTGTGATTCTACTAACTCTTTTAGGACCTCTTACACAATTTTCAAGGGGGTGGGATGGGAATACCGGAGCTACGTTTTTTATAAAAGAGTAAGGGTAATAATTATGGTACGAAAGCGAAACTCTGAAAGAGTTTTGATTACCCACTCCCTCGTACGACGTAGACCTCCACAATTAAAACAATTTTCGCGCGAACTTGTTGCTATAATGATGACAGCCGGCTACTCTCGCAAATTTTCGAATATCTAACACAATCGAATACTTCGAATAACCGAAGATTCTGACACTAATCACCAGCCCTTTTTTAATGCTCATTAGTAGGCCTACCCCAATGCTTGCCGATGTAGACAAAACCATTTAATTTGTTGAAACTCCCAAACAACAAACACTGTTAACGAACTCATGTGCTATCAACAAAACAACTAGGATACTGTAAATTTGATGAACTTTGCCATGAGATACATTATAAACATGTCAAACTTAAATTATATTAGAAGAAAACATATTCGCTTGGGAGTACTGGATGAAAGGGAAGTAAAGGATGTACAATCCCCAAATTTTTAAAGACTAATCGTTTTTCCACCATTTGACTTCTCTCGTAAAACTGCTTCCCAAATAGCTCTCAGCCCAGTAATCATCTGTTAAACAACTAAGGATTAAAAAAGACTAAAGTAACAAATACTAGGCATCTGTTAAGATAGGATTAGAAAATGTGGGAAAGACAGTGAAACGGAATCCAGAAAGTATTTTTAAATCAAAGCATTATCAGCTTCCTTTTGAATATTCCCGGTGATAGAATATACGGTTTTCGTGTTATAACTCAAACAACAAAGTATCGGTTACCTTTTTAGACTGTAAAAAGTAACACTAATGGAGAAGAAAGCTTTTCGTTACATAGTATTTCAAGTTGAAATGGGACTGGTGGGCTTCAAATGCTCATGACATCAGCTTTAGCAAAGTCTAAGGATTTAAGCATTGAGATTTTCCGCAACAAAAGATCTTGCTGAGAAAGTCTTTCTAAGATACGATTCAAACTCACAATGAGGCCCCTTATGTTATGAAAGTACACATAATCAACACCATATTTCCTGTTCTCTCTTAATGTTTTTTGTTTATTTTGTTTAAATTAACAACCACAACGTCGTCTTGCGTACTGTCAGTTTTAACAGGATGCAAATTTGACACTTTTTTCACCCCATCCTCTTGTATTTCTATCAACAGAGACTTCGTGTGCAACGCATTTGTGTCCCAAACATAAGAAATGTTTAACTACTACAGACAAACGGATCCGCTGTGTTTCTTGCAAAACCTTCTGTTTTGAAGGATTACATATTTTTCGGCCAGTATGTGGCTCCAATGGCATCACGTACGAAAACTGGTGCATGCTGCGGCAAGCTTCATGCGATACCGGTATGCTTATTGAGGTGGCATACAAAGGTGGATGCAAAGCAGGTAAAAGGATTATGCTCAATTGACTTTCATTTGTGTATATATTTTACATTAATTTTAACTTGTGTAACCTATCATCAAAGTGAGACTGCACTTTCAAGTTAAGTTGTTTTCTCTATTTTAATTTACCCCCTTCAAAAACTCTGCGGGCACACACATTCAACGTAAAGATGTTGTTTAGTTTGCTAGATTTTGCGGGTGGCTACAGAGAAATGATTCTTGTTAGAAATTGAGATTGGACATCGTCAACTTTCTTTTTGGAAGGAATAGTTTTTTAAACTTACCTTGAGATTGACAAACGAGGAGATGCCTTCCATCGGACAATTTATAACAGATGAAATTGGTTCCTTTAGTCACATAGATACTAATATTGTTTCAGAGCGAATTCATGGTGCCATCTTCTTCTTATTTTCTTGTAATTCAACCAGTCAATTATGACCCGAGTTATGCCACGGGTTTTACAACGATATATTTGTAATGCCAATGCAGAAAAGGGAATATGTACGACGTAAAAGTGAACAGGCTATTTATTTTTATTGGTGAAGAAGAAGACGAAAAAAAAGTGGATAAATCAAACAAATCAATATCTGATTTCATTTGAAGGAGAGGCCATCTTTGAAATTATTTTTGTTTACAATTTTAAGTATTCGTTGAAGTGGGTAGCATGGGCGCAGATCGCTGTAAGAATGTTTGGGGGGCCAAAAGGATTAAACTTTGGACAAAAAGTAGGGGGATAAGGCAGCTTTTGTCCCAAAGTAAGGGAGACGAGTCCCCCTGTTCCTCGTCCCCCCAAATCTACGCCCATGGTGGTTAGACGCTTGCGAAGCTCTCTTCATTTGATAGGGTGGTTCTTTACCAGGATTTTACCCCTATTTCAGATAGTTGTTAAATTATCCGCAACTACTACTGATGATCGAAACGTCATGTGGATTCATGCATACATTAATTCTCTTACCCAGGCTCTCATTAGATATGACGTGTTCCTATATCATAAAACTCCTTCTATCTGCCTTCATTTTAGTTGTGCTATGACTGAGGCATGTAACAAGCTCTGGATGAGCAATTTGTACATCGGGAATTCGATTTTAGATGCCAATAAAGCAGGAAGCGTAGAACATCTGATTTCCACCAACGCTGTCCTATGGAATGTATTGAGAGCTGAACAGTCTTTGAAGAAGAACAGCATCCGTCTTATAACTTTGGGGCTGCCAATAAATATGATTGATAGTAACAACACAGCAATCATCTGATGTTATCAGAAGCAGAGAGACACGAAGTCATTCCTCTCTGTATTTGACTTAGCCCAAGATTCCTGCGAGAGACGTCTACCTGAGGAAACTTGACTTTTCTTTGACTTTCTTTTCTAGAGTCGGTACAAAGTATATTTTTGAATCTGGTTGATCACTTATGATGGTGCAATTTGATGCGCATGTATATGAGTATACCATATTAAGGAACTTGCTTTGAATTTGACGCGATGTAGCTTTAGGTAATCATGGAAAACTTTGCTGAGTATGTATATCATGATTTATAAACTTGTAATCACAAAGGTATCCACGGTATTTGATAATTAAAGACCACGTCACCATAGCATCAATTGCAAACTTGCTCTCCCTTGTACATGATGTTGACGTTTAATGCTGTGTTATACCACATTTATAGAAGAGTATAAAGTCAGCCACATATGTTGGGTTTGAAGTTAGTAAGGACAGACCTGAGGACCTTGGATCTTTTTGGGTGTTGTGGTGTGCTTCAGGGCTGTAACCAGACCAGATTCTACTGGAAGGTGAGAAGATTTTCCGAGGGGGAGAGGGCACGAATGATCAATTTAAAATTAGAATATTGAACTCTATGTGCTAAGTAATATAAATAGTGCTGGATAAGGATTCAGTTCTTCATTACAGATACTTTACTATGAAATGATTTTAAAAAGCGTATTGGCATACGTTGATACCTTAACAGAAATTTAAATCTAAAATTTGCAAGCTGGGCGCAAGAGTATTGCACAGGTTAGTCCTTTCCCTCTGAGCCCCTCTGTCTACAGGCCTGTTATGTTTCAATAGTGTATATATATATATATATATGTATATTACAGGAACACCTTTCTGAATCGCATCAAAAGGAGAATCTCATACTTTTAAAACATAGAGCGATATAAATGTCACAGTGATATCAGTTCAGATATCAGATTGGAAAATAGCTGCAATGATAATAAGTTTCCCTGCTCCATTGTCCCTATACCAAAAGGTAATTCTAGTTTAGCGTTCGAGTGACGTCTGTTAACCATCCTCTTCTTGTCACTTCTCGTCACAGTTGTCTTTTGTGAAGCTGTTTCGTGACAGAAAATCGAAGTTGATTTTGCTTTCCGACCTTCATAGTCCCTAGAGTTCGTAGAGTGGAGTCTTATGTAAAAGGGGTATGACTTTATCCTTTACTAGAATTGTCTCAGGCTATTTGTACACGTTTTTATCGGTATTTCATCTTCCCTATGTATTGCGAATCTATAGTATCCAACTTACGTATTCGAGGTTTTACTGGTGGCATACTCTGTCCTGATAATCATATGGAAACATAATGCCCTTAGAAATAGCATACTGTGCTAAAATAGTTTAACAACGGCTATCCCCTTGCTCCGCAAACTGACATTATCTCCTTATCAGTCCTTGTGTGTTTATTTGTCTATATAATGTCTATTATATAAGTATACATAATCACTTGCTAAAGGGTCTTTTGCTACATAAATGACGAACGGGTGCTTACCATTTTAGTCATTCTTTCTGTATGTAAGCCACTATAACGTGCAGCTGACCGTGGTTTGGGCATTGGCCATCGCTGGCAGTAAACATCAAAATATACCCATCTCCGCTATCCACATTTGGTAAGGGCACGCCCTTTCTTCATTAACAATCCCACTCTTGTTTGTTGATTATCTAAGTCTACTTTGTGTACATCTTGTATGTTACAGTTGCTTGCCGAAGTATTCACTTCAACTTCATTTCTGCGTTGCAATACCTCGATCTTATCAAACTGTTCCTCGCTACCTCAACTGAATCAACAAGATCATCAAAATCAAACTTCCAGTGAAATCTACATAAGTCTGCCAACGATAACACTCCAAACTGTACAGTAAACAACGAATTGTTGTTATACCTCCTTAATACTTCATTCAATCCCCTTGGAATGAAAGGAATTCCTGATCTCAACATAAGAAACTTACAAATTGGCCATCATTCAATCGATCAACATTGTTTCCGCGTTTATAGCTAGGGATTGTTTAATAATCAGTGGCATATTCTCTGTTCGAATTAAGCATTCTTAACTTTGTTAAACTATTACATGGCTAGTGTCTCTTACATACTATAATTCTGTAAACTCCTTCTCAAATTTTTCATGTTATTTTTCAGAAAACTGTCTTTACGTCTCGCTGCTTGGGAGACGTCCCCTTTGTTCTTGCCTCGTTTTGATATCGTTTAAGTCGAGGCTTGGGAGACATTACATTACTGATGAAAATTCAAGGCATGTGGAAAACAAGAATAAGCCGGCATGAGTGATCAGTCTTCATTAATAAGGTATCCTTTGTACAAAAACCTGTCCTATCTATAAATACTGTAATGGCAAATGTATTTTTATGCCATAAAATTCTAAGCTAAATTTCTTTGGCAAACTAAACAAGAGGAAAGTTGTATCTGATTATTCTATTTTTTGATATCTTGGTATTGCGATTTCTGATATGATGCATGTATTCATCACTTCAATGCTTCTTCTAAAAACGTTCTTGTTTTTCCGGAATGCTGAACCGCAATTGACTTTACCCAAGTGTAGAAAATATGGATTCGCAAGGAGCTGGTGACTTATTCATCCAAGTGCGCAAATCTCTTTGGATGTATAAATCCTGTAGCACACCGTTATAATAGAATCATCATGATGACCCGTTGGTCACACATTTCCTCTCATGTGTAGCATAAAAACAACGAATATTTTTATACCGTGGCTATCTAAAGTTCAGAAATGACGTAGAATCCTTTGATTACAGTATAAATAAAGTACTTATGTAAGATTACGACATGATACTTCCTTCCAGCAATTTCTCATGTGTTAAAATTTACGGAATTCAGCAAAATGTTTTACGCGCACTTTTTATGAATTCCTGGTGATATTAGTGATGTATCATAATTGTATGAATCATGTTTTAAAAATCTTCCATTTTGAAGAAAAATGGTTCCTTGTTTGATGTTGACGGCACTCCCTCTGGACTTCCTCAACTTTCTCTTACTGAGGTAGATGCGGTTTATGAAACCTTCGTGGAAAGGAAAGTTGCGTATGTCTATCGCAGATATTTGCAGATGATTCATTTTGACAAGATCTTTGGAACAATATTTCTTCGAATGCAGGTTGTTTGATGTGAGAGAGGGAACTTCCTTATAACTAATGTCATATTATTTGGGGAGGCTTTAAATAGTGCCCAGGCCCTTAATATAGCAATGTAAAGCATTTTATGTATTGAGATTCAGCTTTGTTTTTGTTCATGTCTTCTATACTCCAAGCATGGAAATCGTGGTGACAAAACTGTTAAATAGAAGCCACCAAATCTTACTGAAAGTTGCTTTGCGGATGGCAACACTGCGAGTATATCTTTTAATTTTTTCTAAGAAGAAATAGTATTTGGGGAGAGAAACAATGATAATCTCCAGCCTCCATTTGTAAGGTACATGCCCATACTATAATGTTATTAATCCCAGGATGTACAAATCGAGTGAACAAGAAATAGATTACAAACAATAGAGATGTCAGTTAGCGCATCACCCACTGAATATTCTCTGGCTTTTCTGGCACAACTATACACGAGACAAGTATATTTCTACATTCTTTAGGGGAAAACTTAGAACAGTTTCACCAGTCCAGTTATGAGAGGAGGTTTCAATTGAATATAGACCCAAAGTTTAAAATTTCAAAGCTGAAATCCACATGATGATGTCATGAACTCCATTCCCATTCCTTCACTGCTAGTCTATGAATCTACGCCAATTATTCAATGTACGGGAGGCAAGCACAGGAGTAACATCTTGAGGGTTAAAATGTAAGCCATTGTCTTTCAGAAACGATGATGATGTTCCTTTGTCCCTCTTCATAGCAGCTTGTTGGCTGCCAGGAAAGGTTCCATGGTTTGTTATATTGATTTCAACTATTTGTGACAGATAACTATATCCGTCTTATTCCTTTCAATAATAGGTTCTTTGCCTTGACTCATATTTGTAAACACACTTTTCCAAAGTTTCAGGCAATGGTATCCATAGTTACTTCCAAGTGTTGACTTCGAGTGGGATAACTTACAGTATTTTTATTTATTGCTAAGGTTTCTACATACCCGTTCTATTTTAAGTGATTCAGGTCAGCTATTCAGATTCTCTCCTGAAAACGTCTGTCAAACTTAGGCAAGACCCTTTATTTTCACATTTGGAAGATTTGCACCACTGTCCACAAAACTATCGATGAGTGAATATATTGCATGAAATACATGAAAGTGAATTAATTGGCAATACACTTTGCATTGAAAAGTATGCTCATAATCCAGGAAAATACCAAACAATGTCGAATTTTTCAGATGACAGTTCTCCTATGCTTTCCCCTTTCACAACGCCGGAGAGTAATTCCAGCTGTGACAATGATAACTGTTCCTCTCGATATTTAAATCATCACGTTTGTCATTACTTAAATAAATATTGCAATAAATATATGTTGTTTTTATTACACATTTTGACAAAATTTCTTACGAGGAGTAAGTGGAATGTTTATTTCGTAAGAATAGATGCCGTTCTTCAAATGAACTGTAGAGAATCGCGAATGGTAACGCGAAGTAGCTATTTAGAGGTGATAAGTCAAGAATTTCAATTGAACTCTTCCAACAAATGTCAATGTATAAAATCGGAGGGATTACCCTTTCTCTTGAGGGATTGCGCGTAAGTAATCCCATCTCGGATTCAAAAGCTATACCTGTGAGATTAAATACAATTCTTCACAGTCCTATGCGATTATGGCTGAAAATACCAGCATATGATAAATTATATTTTTGGTCAAATTTCCGGTAAAATTCCATCCCTAGCAATGGATAGCAAAGTAAAAAATGAAACAAAAAACGGAAAGGCCTGTTTTGATTTACAAGACCATCCCTTGACTAAAATCTTGTTCTTTCATAATGACTGGATAATAGTATTTCATCTATCTAGGAACGATTTCTTGTTAGACGTGCACAGAACGACCAAAAGAATAGCGGCTGGCAGACGGCACCGTGTATCGGAAGCCCCTGGAGCCACGTGATCCTTTTGACCCTTTTGAACCTTCGTCATATCTCATATTATTTTCGGTCCCGGGGGTCCCATCATTATCATATAAACTTATTGTTCGGCGTGCAGATAGTGAAGGTTCGTATTCCAATAGTTCCACACTCCTGTCTGCCTCTGGTTTCCAGTGCTCTCCACAAGTTGATTCATTAGATGATAAATCTGACACTGTTTCTTCGTCAGTGATATGGTTCATTTTTCCTCGAGATATTTCAATGTCATGCCGCGTTGCACCACTGCGGGGTATGTTCGAACGGACAAGTAGGGAGCCGTCTTCAAGTTCGTTAAACCTTTGGTGGTAAAACGAGAACTTTTTGAAATTATCAGAAACATCGTTCTCTAGTAAGTTAATAATTTCAAAAAAGGTTGGTCGTTCCTTGGTGTCTCGTCTCCAACAGATATTCATTAGATAATAAAGACGCTCAGGGCAGCCTTCTGGACGCTCCAGGACACCTCCGTTTATGACAAATTTTAACACTTCTTCATTAGATTGTCCAGTGTAGGGCTGTGCGGCAAGTGTAGCCATTTCCCACAAAACAACACCATATGACCTGATATGTAGCAAAAGAAAATCAAACGACGTCATAAATAATTGGAAGGTCAAATGGAAGGTGGCAACATTATAAAAGGATACTTGCCAGACACTCGAGGCTTCTTCATGGAAGGATTTATTAAAACAGAGATCGTGAAATCATTGAAGGCCGGTACTGATGCTAATTGATTTATAACCATACATTGCTATTTTGTCAGAACAGGTACTAGAACAAAATTGCATGTGAGTCATTTGATAGAAATAGAAATTTGAGTGCGCTAGGATACTATTTTGAAAAGTGTATTGATCCCCTGTCCCTTCTTAACACTTCCACGGCATATGAGGCCCCTCCTCAGCGCTAGGCACATAGTAAAAAGCTCCGTATGCCGGCAAGTAAACACTTATTCTTATAACTTGCGTTTCAGCTATTCAAACCGCAGGAATTTCTGAAGTTGCAAAATTTCGTACGTAAATTTGCTTGGGCTAAAATATGGGTTCACACAACATTGTGAGGAACTCCTGGCAGGCATTCAATGACGAAATAGCCCACAGTTAGCCCTGTCAATAGATTCAATGACGAAATAGCCCACAGTTAGCCCTGTCAATAGATTCAATGACGAAATAGCCCACAGTTAGCCCTGTCAA
>JAAAKL020016869.1:0-10848 GCA_010016065.2 Carybdea cf. marsupialis auct. non (Linnaeus, 1758) | reverse complement strand
TCCTCCTTCCCTCTCTTGGTGTCCACCTTGTCGTTTTCTTGGTCCACTTTCTATTGTCCATTCTGGCGATATGGCCTGTCCACTGACCGTATCCCTGCTGTTCTCTCTGAAAGATATCTTGCACTCCCGTTCTTGATCTGATAACCTCGTTCCCAATACCCGTAATCTGTTCCAGTTATGTCTGTACATTTTCACTGACTGATGATCCGCGTTGTCGTCATCGGCGCACGATCACTTTAGTTGGCGGAGAACATAATCACTGACAGACCATTGCAATCATCGGCAATAGATTGTTGTAATTTTTCTTATGCGGAACCTCCAGTGCCTTTAGGATATGCACAGGATGACTACTCCCTTCTACGTAAAATATGGTCACTGATAGACTAGTTTTATCGATGATTAAAGAACCAGGAAAGACCGAATGTGACTAAGCGAAGCCTGATTCAGTTACAGATCAAAGAGATACGAAGACTGACGGTGAAATATAATCGATCGAACACATGAGTCGGTCAGGGATCAGTCTAGTCTTATCGGGCTTGGGCATGATCAGGGAAAGATCTGTCGAAACACCTCCTAGTTCAGGATAATTGATAGACCAATCTAAGCCACGAGCTCAAGGTCAAGCGAGATCCTTCTGATGACCCCAGCCAAAAAGTGTGTTTGTTCTATCATTTCTTACATTTGCTACCATTATTGAGAAGTTTCAAGCATGGGACAAAAGAATGAATTTTATTCGCAGGATATGGATATTTATCACTTCTGTCTCAGGTTGTCATTAAACGTCTTCGTCCTTGCATCTTGGATTAATTTTTTCTACCGCGAATTTTGTGCATTGTCTGTTTATTTATTCCGTATTAGATTGAGATTGTAGCAACGCTAAGACACAGAATAAATCACGTGGCCGTAGACGATATTCTGTTTTCGAAAGGATGCAAAACTTTAGGTACGTCGAGTTTATCACTTTGTTCTGATGTTGAATTATTATAAATCACAAACATTTTCCGCTGGGGCGATAAGAGGCGGTCATAACCGAAGCTACTTGCAGGTTTGGCTTAGCGTATTCTGTCGAGTTTTGTTTTTTTAGTTTGTTGTTGGTTTTTTTGAAGGGGGGTAGTTGTCTTTGGACCAGCCCACCAAGCTTAACATAGTACGAAGATTTTAATAGGATTAAGATTACTGTCTGTTCTATTTGACTAAAATAAAAACAAAATGTAGCAAATTTTACCTGCATATTCTCCAGTTGATGGCATCTAAAATCGAAATTCGGAAGTATAAAACCTCTAAAATCTAAAATCCAAATCTAAAATTTATAGTCTAATATCTAAATTCCAAATCCAAAACCCAAAGCCCAAAATCTAACATCTAAAATCTAAAGTCTAAAATCCAAAACCCAAAATCCAACATCTAAAATCTCAAGTCTAAAATCTAAAATCTAAAATCCAAATCTAAAATTTACAACCTAAAATCTAAAGTCCAAAATCCAAAACCCAAAGCCCAAAATCTAAAACCTAAAACCTAAAACCTAAAACCTAAAATCTAAAATCTAAATTGTAGTGTAGATAAAATAAAGAGGTAGAAAGTAACTATGTATTCTTATTTGCAAAATTCATGTCAAGATTCTCAATAGAATCATTTTGGTTCGCAGAACCCATGCTTTTGTTAAGCTGAGGCGCTATCTTCTCACCATGGCCCTGTTGTTGTTGTTGTTGTTGTTGTTGTTGTTGTTGTTGTTATTATTGTTACTGCTCTTTTGGGTCAAGTTATTTCATATAAACTTTTTTTCATTTCATTTTTTTAAAGAAATTATCTACTGTTGTTAAATTTTGCTATTCCCATCTTAACGTTCAAAGTAGTGAGAAGGTTGTGTACACTGATCTCTAAAAGACTGGGTCGAGCTCCCCATTGTTTCCAACAGTGAAAAAACGTGGTCATAAATACTAGCCCCAAAAGTTAAAATGGCGCGAGAACGTCCGCAGTGTTACGTAATATCGTTTATAAGCTTGTTTGATGGACACTAAAATGGCGTTCAACGACTGACCTCACTTTGATACGGAAGATACTCGATGGGGTGTTTTTAAGGATGAGTGGTTGTATCTAGCAAATCGTATGTAGCTGTAAAGTTACAGAATAAACAGTTGGCAATGAAGTTTAGATATATTTTGGTTCTATCAATGATACTTACCTTTTTTGACTTAGTTGATTTTATTTATTGCCTGCATTCAAAACTTAGGCAAAGCTGGTGTTTACATTGCTGATAATTCGATGGGTATATTCAAAGGATATAACTTTCCGATTGGACAAATAGCAGCTCATCTGAAAAATGATACAAGAATCAAAGTTTGCAGTCACAAGCCGACATTTTCCGGTAAGTTAATTCCAATGAATGTGGCTAAAGGATCGTCATAAATTTCTATTTCAAGTACCACAACTGACCTTGCCCCCGTTGCAGCGCTTATTTTGCAGACTTACATTTCATACTTCACTGTTCGTACAAGAAGTGTTTTAGATACGAAGAAATACCAGAAATAGGAGCCCTTTGCATTCGTTCAGTGCCTTGAATGATTTTGTTCATTATTATAGAAATTTAGTGAAAGCGTACGAACAGAGTGGCAGCAGAGAGGCTGATGGCTAGAATGGTAAAGAGCTATCTGTCACTGTCCTGTGGTGGGGTATTATGAACGATTGTCGTGACTAGAGGAGTTGATTGTGTTATCATCGGTAGGATCCTGGTTGAGTCCAAGTGGTAGCGTAAGTAGCTCCTTGGTACTACTGCAGGGGAAAATGTGACGTCACAATTTTGAAAACTTATAAATTCTGGAAAAGATTCACAATATATCTGTTGCCCTAGTAGTGAGAACGTCAACGGCCAAATTCGAGAGAGAAGCTTCTTACCAACACCGAGATATTAGCTTTCAAAATTTCAAATCTCTCTAAATAGACCTTGTTAATGGATGCTGGATTCTAACTTTATGATCCAGACAAAATGAACAGAGTCTTGTCCAGAGATTTCTCAAGATTCAAAAACTTTTAGTTGAAAAACTGTGCATACTACAGGTATAGTATTTCTGAAAATAGACGATTCTAAGATTGCCTTTACATATCTGGAATAAAATTGTACTATTTGCCAGATTTTGTGCTTGTGACCACGCCCTTTTCCTCTGCATTTGAAACTTGTGAAGGAAGGTGCAGCGCTGGTGAATAGAATATGACCTTTCCTTTGTTTTTAGAGGTAGTGTGTTTTTAAATTGTGTAGTAATATAATGATACTTAGCTGAATACTTGAAAATGGGGCGCTACTTATTTGAGTTACGTGTTGCATAAAAGGAGCTGATAATTTTTTGTTGTTGTTTGTTTGTGGTTTACTCGATTTCGAGCGTAGCGTATCGCCCAGCCAGATTGATAATTATTTAAGTATTAAAATATGCTACCTTCTTCAGGTTCGTTGTCGTGCATGGCAGATAATTTGGACTCGGAATGTTTTTGTTGGTATCGCGTCTGTCATTGCTATGGTGGCATAGCTACGGATGGAATCACGCAATTTCTTGATTTGTACGGTTGTTATGCGGAGGGAAAGTGATGACGTCACACATCAAAAGTTTTGGGAAAAGTAACATTTGACTCCAGATATCTGAAGGCAACCCTGGAATAGGCTGTTTCGCAAAGTAGCAGACCGGTAGTGTATATAGTGTTTAAACTAGAGGCGTTTGAATCTCAAAAATCTCTGATCAAAACTCTGTTAATATTCCTTGGATCTTAAGTAAGGATCCATCGTTAAATAACAAGGTTTTGTTAGAGAGATTGAAAACTTTGAAAAGTTGATATTTCGGTGTTGGGAAAGGGCACAACTCGCAATTTTGGTCATTGACGTTCTAACTAATAGGGCAGCATGAAAATTGAGTATTTTTTCCATAATTCAAACATTTTCGAAATCGCGACGTCGCACTTTCCCCGCCGCATTCAGTTGATTAATCCACGTAACAACACTTTCTGTATTCGTAGTATTTAGTCACCTTGACCAGTTACCGGTTAGGGTACAAGTCCAGATGCTCGGCTTATCGTGTCCAGGTTCTATAATCAGTGTCCAGGTTCTATAATCAGTGTTCTCTGAGCCCATACTTTGTGTTTCTTCTAAATCCGTACACTAAGTAGACGAAAGGCGACTTCTTGTTATATTTAAAGTCTATGCGCAAGGTACATGCGCGAGGCAATACAAAGATAAGATAAGAGTTTATGCAAGGTTTTCGCGTAAAGTGTATATCTTTAATTTAGCCTTGGTGACTTGTCAGGGTTTTTTTCTTGATTTATTGTTTTCACAAGCGCATCTCGTCGTCATTTATTTGTTTTAATTTTCCAGGTTATTGTTAAAATGTGCGGTAAATAGCACAAAGTGTCAAAGCTAAGAGAAGGGCTCCTGTAACATGTTCCTTGAGTAAGTTCTTGTCAACGCCTCAGTTTTGTTTACGTTACTCTTTTTTTAGGCAAATTTATTTGTTCAACTCTTGGTTCGTCGAGACTTATAGAGGCAAAAGTAGTGGCGGCACCAGCACATGCTGCTCTAGCATGCCAGAATAATCCATCATCATATCATGACTGTGATGTTATTACAAGCGAGACATGTACCACAGTGCTTCAAGTCGAGTGTGCTGAAGGTAGGTTTGTTTCGACTAAATTCTTTGTGTAGGCTTGTGTTAACAAATCTTCGCAGATATCCACTCGACACATGATGTGCTTTACAAATTGGGCGATGTGTCATTGTGAGGTACTTTTGGTCTCCATCCGAAGTTGTTACATGTGTGTTGTATATTTTGTTTCATAGAGCACGCTTCTGCTTTTATACTGGCATTAAGAATTGACAGCTAATCTCATAAGAAATAGAGAAATACCTTTGATAGTACTAGTTTCGTGCATTTAAGTGGATATTCAGCAGTTTAATTGTCTAGTCTAAGATCACCGGAGGGTTTAATGAGGTCCCCTGTGTCGATGATATACATCAATTTGACTGAAGAGAAAGCAATGTTTTAGTAAAGGTAGAACGCCAGTTTAGGAAGGTCTGTGCATGCCACGATGTTGTTACCGCATTTATAGCTTTCGACGGATCTGTGGGTAACTTCACCGAAGTCACTTTTCCAGTTATCTGAGAAAGTGAAGTAACCGACGATATGGGGCCTGTAAAAATCATTTTATCAGAATTCCAATTTGCACAAGCCCTGTGGATAGTTCTACAACTGAGTTCAAATTTAAAGAATGCATTTCCTGTTGTAGTAACCACTGGATTGTGGAACTGCGCTAAGGTTTTTATTGGTCCATATTCCAGGGTTGGAATTTAAATCCTTCAGAGCTAAATCCATGTGACGACAGGTGGAGGATTTGATCCGGATGTAGCACATTACGTAATGTAGAGTGTTGTAGCTGTGTGACGTTTGGCTAATCAATAATCAGTACAGGTCAGCGACCAAGGCAAGGGGGTGGAGGATTTGGGGGGGAGGGTGCCACGCCCCATCTCTAAAAATTTGGTTCCCCTTTAATTAGGATTTCTTAGTCCAAAGTAATTAAGTACTAATTGATAGCCCCTAATTACGTATTGCCCTCCCCTGATGAATGTAACTTGATACGGAAATGTTACCGTTCAAGGTGTGTGATTGATATTCAGGTTGTGAGGGTTGTTTGTGGAAATGCTGAGTTTGGTACACTTACGTGTATTGCATAATTTTGTAATCTTGCAGATGTAAAATCATTTTCTCTTCTTTTTTGTTCACAGTTTACAATTTTACGTGCCCGTCTATCAGTACTCTTCAGTGCACAAGTACGTTTAATGGTATGCCAGTCTGTTACACAAAGGATGACGTTTGTGACTTGGAAAATGACTGTCCAGGCGGTGAAGATGAAAGTGATTGTTTGAAGTACTCTGGGTGCCGATTTGCAAATTCAATGTGTGATTGGTCGTCATCGAAGAAAGGAACTGTTGCATGGAAGCTTAGTTCTCCACGTCAAAACATTTTCCCAAGTATGTATGCGACCCAACACTTTAAATATTGATTTCGCATCTCAGTGCTTAATGAAGCTGTTAAGGCTGTTTGTGAACAAGGTAAAATGCCAAACAGTGTTTTGTGCTCAAAATCGTCGAGCGTGTGGTGGAGGCTAATTACACGTACGACTAATCTTGGGTTGGTCACGTGACGAAATCGTCCAGACAAATCGTAGTGTGTAAATCAGGCTTTAACGGTCCCTAGAGCATCCTGATTTTGAACTCGTGAAAGTGTTACAATAAAACAGAGTTTCAGGAAGAGCTCCCCAAGGAATAAATCATTTCTTGCTTCCACAGCAGCTTCCTCTATTTCTTTCAGTCATTCATTCATTTAGCCTTTCTCCCCTGGTATCTTTCTTTTTTCTTTTTCTTTTCTCGTTCTTTGTTTGTTCCTTTGTTCCCTTTCTCTCTTTCTTTTCTTTTCCTTCTTTCTTTTTTTCCTTTCTTCATTCTCTCTGCTCCCCTTCCTTTCTTTACATCTTTCTTTCTCGGTCGTTCTTTGTTTCTATCTTTCTTTCTTGCACACCTATACTGGTGCATTAGTTATTTTTGAAAGCTAAAGTAATATTTAAGCCCAGTGTTGTTAACGATATGACCGATGTCCGATCGCTCGTTAGTATCACATAAGCGATACGCGATCTATGCCGTAGACTTTGATATTCTCCAGCTGCCCGTTCGCTGGCTTCTGTTTTTATGCCTGTAACCTGTATTTGTGGCCCTTGTATTTATGAGACATCATTTTGAATGTTGAGTCACAAAGTTATTCTTATTCAAGATTATTCAGGAGTCTTATGGAAGTATCTTGATACTAGTAGTTGCAAGAGGACATGTTTGATATAATTCCCTGTGGCTAATATTACACTGAGAGTCTCTTCGTGCAGACCAAACATTTGTACTTTATTGTTACATCCTAGAAAGAAATCCGAAAGCCTCCGACTCGTCTTTTGTGTACATGAACGTTAGCAAGAAAGAAGATTTTTCAGGTCATGCTATTTTGAAGGCAGGAAGGCATCTCCAAGGTACATTTTATTACCTCATGATTTCATCAGTTATGTTATTTAGCGTTTAGCAGACTTAATACTTTATTTTTTTAAATAGCGTAGATTACTTTCAGACTTGCTTTTCACCCATCGACTTTATATGTCTGAATCTATTTGATTTTCAACTTTGTAGGGGGGTGGGGAAACTTTTTGAGCCCCTTAAGCCTACTTTTGGAACCTCTCAAGCCAACTTTTGGATCCCCTTTAGCAAATGTTTGGAGCTCCTTAAGCCTACTTTTGGAACCTCTTAAGCCAACTTTTGGATCCCCTTTAGCAAATGTTTGGAGCCCCTTAAGCCTACTTTTGGAACCTCTTAAGCCAACTTTTGGATCCCCTTTAGCAAATGTTTTGAGCCCCTTAAGCCTACTTTTGGAACCTCTTAAGCCAACTTTTGGATCCCCTTTAGCAAATGTTTACCCATCATTTCCCGCCTTTAGATGTTGCAGTTTGAAACGTGCCGACTTAACTTTTGATATGTCTGTTACCAAAAAGCAGTATTTATACACAACAGCAAACGGATATCTTCGCAGTTACGTTTCCCATTGAAGCAAACGCTTCTTCGGCTGAGAACCAAATGTATTTCATAGAAGCAAAATAAATTTTATCAGTCTTCGGTAAGGAAATTTGAAGGCAGACATGAAAGCGACACAAAATTTTGCAGAAGTGTCCCGTTCATCAGCTTGATAAATAAACAGCTTAATAAATAAACCATAGCAGTCAAAGCCAAAGTTTTTTCATCATTTTTGTAAACTGCAGTGCCTGGGAACTTTTACGAAGTAACATAGGGGCTCTAATGTCCGAATAAGGCCCGAGCAGATTATGAATCCGGTCGAATGACTTGGTCCTGTTATTAAGCTCCACCGAGCCGGGTACACAACAAGTGTACAATTTTTGTTTATACGCTGAAACATTTAAGATGCAATTTTATAGAGTTGTTTCGTCTCTGGTAGCTATAAGCATGTGAACTCCTCAGGGGATACCGGATCCTTGTTAGGACCGTAGTTATGAAACAGCGATAAAAGTAGAAGTAGATCTTTGGGGAACGGGGAAATTCTTAAAATTTCTTAATTCAGAATCTCATATTTTTCCGCAGGAAATGTTTCCTATGACTGTAAGATGAGATTTTACTATTATATGGAAGACCGCACCCATTCAGAATTATCAGTACTTTTAACCCATCACTCTCAAACTACTAAGGTGTGGAAAGTGGACCATGTTGCTACCACAAAGTGGCATAAGGTAGTCATTAAGTTGAAACCCGGGAAGGACATTTATCAGGTAACGTAACATTATGCTTAACATGACTTTAATTTAATATGCTGTGTATTATTTATTTGCACGAACAGTTTGGATATAAGTAAATTTCTGTTTCAGGTTTTTACTGCAGAAATTTTATATTTACGAAACAGACTGACGAGTGTGTAAGTGGCTGTAGTGTGTAAGTAAGTTCAATGCCCCAGTGACCTTCATCAGCGTATTGATACTAAAATAATGGATGTTTCATGTTCCACACAGGGCACAGTACCAGTACAGACTATCTCATCTGTAACACTGTTGTGTGTAGTCTACTTGTAAAGCTAGCACGCAGGCTACGATACTGAAAGATGTTAAATGGTTTTGTCAAGCGATCTTTAAGAGCCTTTCAACCCAAAGTACTTTATTGCGGAATTTACAGGAAATTCGTGATTCTTAAAGTGCTGATTTTAAGATCTCAGGCATAAGAAATGGTGAGCTCTGTTAGAAGGAACGGCGATGGAAAGTTTGTTAGTAATTGAATATGGGAGAAATTGCAGTCTTTCATCCTTTATTCAAATGTATTAGCCCACAGTAGAAAACGTTTTACACTTTTAGCAGGATATTCGATGCTATACGTTTCTCGATTTATATTAGTTCTCAACTAGCTCTATACAGTTTCATCTTAGCAACTTCGTTTATGATGTGAGCGGTCACGTGTTTACTTATGCCTGGAGGTGTCTTTTAATTAATTCCTTATTTCCTGCACTCCTCTATTCACTCTGGTGAGCGATGGTATTTACGATCTTCTTCAGTAGATTTTGTTGCAAGCACTATGTCTTAAACGTTTGGCGTACAAAGCTTCATAGTAGCTAGCGAGTAAGTTACAAACGTGCTACTAGCAACAAAGTTTCAAAATGCCAGCTTTGCAACCTATGCAAAAAGCTTCCAGTTGCTCAACAAATCAAATTACTTCATAGCTTACATCAAGACTGCACTTGGCGCGCTTCCAATAATGTATGATAGTCAAGAAAGCAATACGATTTCTTCTTTGATCACGAACGCAATACGATGTCTTCTTTGATCATGCAGTGGTGCCAAGAAAATAGAAAAGGTCAGAGAAAATGCGTTTTATCATCTATTGAACTCAATTAGAATCTGTATTGAGATGTATAAGGAGACATTGATAGAGGGTCGAGACGGCCAGAATGAGAGCAGGGATCTGCAATCAGCTCTGAGAGTCAGAAAGGAGAAAGATCATTCGATCCCGAAGGTACCCGCTCAACCTGATAACGATACTGTTTCAGTATAGTCTTCAGTTAATTTGTGAATATATGATTTTCTAGATTCTGATTGAGGGTAATCACACCACGGAACCAATGGCTGCAGGCATTGCTATCGATGATATCTCATTCTCACCAGAATGTAAATTTATAGAGCCGCAAGGTACGTGTTTATCAGACTTTCTGTACCAAATTCAGACAACTGATTGTTTTTTCAACTGCGTCCCCTGTAAACATTGATTTTAATTGTTATGAGCTGAGAAAATGGACAAAAAACTGTAATTGATAACGTTTCATTTATTTACGGAATCCTGAGGCCGAGTAGTTACTGTCCATTCAAGTTGAAGGTGATGTCAGTTTTAGTTCCCTTTTTGGCGTTTTCTGTCCAGTTATTGATATTGTTTTATGATCTTATCAGAAATAATATCGTCAAGCGAATGCAAGTTTGAATGTCATCAATATTGGTAAGATGACGTCTCAGTTTTCCAATTTCTCTGTCTGACGGAGGGTTGTTAGTTTTGCCTATCTGTTTGTTCTACCTTCGAGTAACCCATAGTGACCCATACAACAACAATATCCAAGAAATATTTATACTTAATAGGTTTATCTGATCGTGGATGGGCCCTTCTGAAACACGGAAGACAGGAGACCGTTATTCGCCCTTGCAAGGCTCTTTATATGTTATGCTGTACTGTTTACTGTAATATTTATCGGGATATTGATTGCGATTTGCTCTCTGTGTTTTTCATATGATTGCGTTGTTTCATGGCCGTTTTCTGACTTTTTAAATCATTGAATAAGCGACGGAATGAGTGAGGTACTGAGTTACGCATCATTGTAAGGCATGGAGTACTTTGATTGGTACATGGCAAGGTGACTGAGAGACCGAGTGATTTATTCCGTGACCGACGGACTCACTGAATGAAGCAGCCGTTGAGTCAGTGCGTGACGTAGGTAATTAGGGTGAGGGAGAGAATCGCTAACTGACGGACGACTCCATGTTGTAAGTAAGGGATTATTGTGTTATAAATCTTATGTCATATGAGAGTGATTGAGTGATGGAGTAAGTGCGTGAATGAGCTGGCGAATATGTGAGTGAGGTACTGAGTTACCCATCATTGTAATGCATGGAGTACTTTGATTGATACATGGCAAGGTGACTGAGAGACCGAGTGATTTATTCCGTGACTGACGGACTCACTGAATGAAGCAGCCGTTGAGTCAGTGCGTGACGTAGGTAATTAGGGTGAGGGAGAGAATCGCTAAC
>JAAAKL020016868.1:0-10849 GCA_010016065.2 Carybdea cf. marsupialis auct. non (Linnaeus, 1758) | reverse complement strand
TGGTCTCTATTAGTCATGTCTTCAGGAATGTATTGAATACTATTTTCAACGCTAAGGTTACTAGAGGGAAGGATTCTTTTATGTACTATATACTTTCCACAGTTTTCTATAGTTTCTCTGTAGCACTTTTTGTGGGACCTGAATCGTGGTTGATGTAGAATATCGCGTGGAAACTTCTCTCTTGTCTTAAGATGCTGTGAGGTATATCTGCTCAGATGATCAATTTTCAACTCTTGTTATATCAAGGGGAAGAGGAGGAAGCTAACGTCTAACGTATAGACAGCTGTACAGCATATCGTGACTCGATGGAAAGAAACATGGATTTAAAATGATGTGGATAGTCGCCTACCTTTTCTAGACCTCTTCCGGTATCGTAATATCTTGATCCTTTCTTAACATCCAATTTGAAACCATTTGAGCTTCTGTCCGAGCTATAGAGACAACATGTTTTAAGATGAGTTTTGTTATCATGTACTGTAAATGATTTACAAGATTCAGAAAGAAAGCAACATTGAAGACAATGTTCGTCATTGTCGACTTGAAAGCGTTTCACTTCTTGTGGTTCCAGAACCATTGTACTTTCATAAATTTGATAGTAAATTTGTCTCTCGTAGCTCTGACTGTATTCATATAATTGTAATATCATTAAAATGCACAGGAATGTACTCCAAGTTTTATAATCACTGTCCATTCTTGCGCAATAGAATTTAAATATATTGTCACCATCTGACGACTTCAGCTGTGTCAGGTAAGAGCAATGTTGAACTGGTCCGGTTTTACACCATATGATCGCCCATTACCATAGTGCAACCAACACGAGTGTAATATAACCACTGTTTAATGTTAAACACTCTGCATACTATGCTCGGTCTCAATTTTTTGGCCACTGCTAACAATATCTTGACTGTCAAACAGCACATTTTCTACTATTTTTATCTGCCAATTAACTATTAACAGTTTTCTGTCGATGAACAATCGAAAGTAAACTAGATTACATTTTCTTTGCTTCACAGTGGGCAAGCCATCAGACACAGGGTTTTTGAAAGGATTTTGAAGTCACTAAATATTTAATGATAATTTTTTTAGCGATTTTCAAAGAAAAAGTTCTCAGGTTAGAATGTGTACGCATAGTGACCGTTGTTGGCAAAATCGAAGAACCCAACATTCAATTCCATCGATATCGTGCCATAAATGGCTTCTACAATCCTGCAAGATTCATTCATACATTTTTGTAGATGCCACTAAGTTCCCTTCTGTTGGCTTTCTGTTGCCATGTAAAAATACTGTTAATGTGTGAACTGGGCTTTGCTTGCATTTGCATGCTATTTTTTCTTTCAATTCTGGCTGTTTACCATTAACATGTTTAGTTTTCCAACCACAGTGTACAAGTGTACAGTTTCAAATCTTTCGGACCGGCTTCTATTGGTTTTATGTAAGTTTTGCTTGTGAACAATTCATTAACTCATTGTCAATGTACTAAGAGGACCAATCGAGAGCAGTGTCAACTTACAATCAATCATCAGTGGTTACTTTAAATCACATTTATAAGCACTTGTGATATTTGTGAACTTGATAGATGACAAAGCACCCGATACTAGTTGAAAATGACTTGACGTTTGGAGAATTGGAGGATTTTAAATACCAGCATTCCTACTTACGTGTGGAATATCCAATTATGGAGGCAGACCAAGATTTTTCTTGGATAATTTTTCCATAAGCGTTTGTGATAAGTCTGTGTACGTCAATTTTACATTTATTCTACCAATTTGAACAATTGAGGATTTTTAGTGCTGCTGTCTTCTGTATGACAGATAATCATCACTAAATAGTGCCCATTCATTTTGATTAGCAGTTGTTCCTCTATAAGAAGTTGTGGGATGAACAAAAGTGAAGACATGACAGTCAATTATTTTATATGACTAATTAATGGATTTTTGCTCTCCATATAGGGATTAATTGGTATTTTACAAGCAAGCATTGAAATTCGTTTCCATTCTCTTACAATATAGTAAACACGATAAAAACCATGGCAATTTAGTGATCGAGGCTGGCACATTACTAAACAAAGATACACTTACAGCGTCTGGAATCAAAAATAAATTGGCTGCATATTAAATATGTAAGATGAGCAGCCTTGATCCATGCGAATGTTTGCCTGCCTTCTTATCAAGACGATCATCTTAAATTCAGTGTCAGCTGTTGAGGTACACGGGGCTCCGATAATGCCATGTACTGGAATGAAATGCAGGCAAGATGGTGCAACAGAGGATGTATAGGTGCTTCATCTCCTCCAATTGATCAATTCTACGTCAACTAACTTCTATGACATTGATTAAGAAATCTGCCCATGTTTTCTAGGAGCCAAAGCTCCCTGCACTTTGGAGACTAAATGCCGTGGACCATGGTCCAAACATTTTCTCCACTCTGTAATCTACCTTGATTAGATTACCCTAAGGGCCATAATGCTATCAAGATGAGCATCCGAGCCTACAGTGCTCTACATTCGAAAGTTATTCTCCTTCTCATGACCAAAGGGTAGTATTAATTCTTATAAAACCAGTTATTTAACGTTTTTTCACGGCTCGACACTTTCAACACTCCTTTTATCAACGATTTGGTGGTGTTACCTGCAAAATTTTTAATCTCCTTTTTCTATCTTTGTTTCTAGTTCTTTCTCTTCATATGACAGTTTGCACCCTGTCTTTTCCGCCGTTAAAATGTCTAGCAATCGCCTCGCGAGCTTGTGTTGAATACAACAATTTTCATTTTGATAATTTTGCTTACTGTCCAGCCCTCATCACTGTACAGTTAAAATATAACTTTCCACTAGAGACTTTTTTGAGTATCAGTTTGTTGGTTATTTGTCAGAATGTCTGTCTTTCTGAACATAGCTTCCGCAGCGATGGACCGTAGCGATTTGAAAATGGTCACTTGCTCTAAAAAGTTTCCATCTATTGTAATGACAACAACATGTTCAACTATGTTCCTCGATATCAATAAACAGTTCATAAATCATAAGCTCTTGTACGTACAAATTAGGCTAAGAACTTTGTTACCTAAATACAATAGGGTAGTACCTCCATTGCATTCAAGCAGAACAGTTTTTGAAATACATGTTCCTACAAGTGCAACTCCTCTGTCTAAACTATAAAAGAGCATCGATAAAATGCTTGTGCGGGTGTTGCTTAAAAAATCCCAGGTATAGACAACTTCTACCTACTTGAAATGATTAGTTTATTTGTTTCAACAAATAAGGGGAGGTAATATTACATAAAACAGTAGTAAACAAATCGGCTTTCATTAGTGTGTGTGAAACAAATAAATTGCTTGATGCAATACTCGATACTTTTATAAAACCTACTTTACTGAAGTAAACTCGAGATGTGACGCTAAATAATTTAAGTTTGAATGTTAAAAGTTCCCTTTTAAATTCAAAGGCGACTACGTCACAGCATAGCATAAGCAAGTACCTAAGCACTTTTTATTGTTTGAATGCCATCAACTACTGCAACGTAGAACGAGCATCTTTTTAAAGCTAGCAAAATAGAACTTATTGTAAAGTGTTATTTTACATGCAGGTTACTTGATTTACACCAAAACTTTTTATCGTTAGATAATCTGTACAATTTGAAGGGAATTTTCATAAGAGTTATTTATAAGGTCATCATTAAACATTCAAGAATTTTTTTAACAATACCTCAGTATAAATTTGTTTAAACGTCAGAATCTTTTAACGAGATTGGAAGGGTCTTTCATGAGATATCAGGAAAGATATCTGTTGGCGGCCAACTACTTCCTCCCTATCCCCAATATCAGGTAATTAAGCCTTGAAACAAAGGTGTAGTGAAGCAGCGACAAGCAAAAGAGGCAAGCTAAAATGAAGATTAGGGCGTCATGCTTGCCGGTACTTACATTTCTCTATAGTAAACATCAAACGGTTATGTGCAGCCCTCAACTATATGATCTTTATTATTTACTTTTAAAAGACGTGGTTATTTCCTGTCGGTATATTGTTATACTATGTCTCAGGATTTCATAAGGTTTCTTTCCGATGCAAAGGACGTGATAATTACAATTTAAGAGGCTCAAAAGAAAGCTTTCTTTACCATATATACTAGTTTTCAAAGGAATTTAATTACTGAAACTTTATCACTTTTTCTTCTAAAGAAAACCAAATATGAAATTTCAATATTCTTTGTATGCTAGGACGTGATTATTGACACGATATATATGGTTTTCTTTATAGGAAAAGTAATAATGCACTTTCTTATAACGAACACCACATATGTTATTTAAATATTAATTTCCTAGAATAAAGTGTCGCAATAGGAAATGAGTTCCTAAGGCCTTTTGATAAAGAAAGCGTTCTGTACTGTTGAAAAGGAAATACAGTTTTATCAAGGTTGTTCAGCAGTTGGTGATTTTGGCGTTTTGCAAAGAAATGAAATATCCAGCTGTGAAAGAACTGTTAAAGTCTCAATTTCAGTAATTTTCTCGGTAAAATTTAAGTGTCCCTGTTACGCTTTTCAAAATAAATATCTCTCTTTATCTCTTTGCCTATTTTATACATCAATAGCAGGAGTCCTTGATGCCTGTTTATTCTACGCGCATGCGTCACGATTTGCGAGAATGGACAGACATCACTTACATCCTAGGTCACTCGGTACTGTAAAATATTATTATTTTCATTATCATTATTGAATAATTCATTATACATACTGGAACTAATGGTTAGATTTGAAACTAATGTACAAATGAAGTAGAATTAAAAGATGCTAAATATAAACAATTGTATAAGGACTTGAATTTGCGATTTAACAAAACCCATTCTAGAAAATTGAATACGGGTGTAATATGTGGAATGGAGAAAGAAAGTAAATTATTTCTTACAATAGTACAAGATCTTCATATTGAGGGGAAGGATTCTCTATTATTCATAATTGTATATGATGTGTCAATGTATCATTTATTTTGTACAAGAAATTGTTATTGAGCAGGTTCAGAGCTTCTTTCGTGAGAAAGATAAAGATGGTATCTTGTAAAGCCTTTATAATAAGTAATAGATCTAATTACATGAGAAAATAAATATATATTTGTTTCTTTTTATGTAATTAATAACTAGAGTATTTGTGGCATTGATTTTCTTTTGTTTGGTTAAAAATCTCCTGTATACCTAATCCATTTACTCCTGCTGTCCCATTTACAATGCCAGGAGAAACAGTAAGAATATCATTGCAGTGTATAATGTTGCAGTGCAAGCACCGAGTATAAAACAGAACTATTTTAGCAAAATATATACAGCGCTCTATTTACACAATGTATTCTAGAATGTTGTGTACGAGTAGGAGGAAATACACTCCATTTTGATCAAGATACTATTCAGACAGGAAAATCAAAAAATATCTGAAAGAGCGATCACTTGGTATGGGAACGAGGCTAAACTAAAATGTCTTCAAATCATGGTTTAAACTGTAAACAAAACTACTGTTTGTAATAACATAAGTTCTCAACATAGAACGCCATAACTTGAAGTGTACACGTAATTATGTGACAGAAATGTAAACTATAAACCACTCTCTATAAACGAAATACAGTTGTAATTATGTCAGTTGGATTTGAAATATTTTACGTAGCTCCTAAAAAGTTACGCATACTGCGTTTTCTATGAAAAGATAATACAGCTACTAATATGCTAGGTAAATTCATTGTTTACAAAATTCGTAGGATGTAGCAATTATTTTGCTTATGGGTCTGTTTAAGTAACATGACAATGCAGGGAAAACAAGAAACACAGAACTGCACTTGAACAAAGAAACTGCAACAATAATCCAGTATTTAGGTTACCTTTTTTCAAGTTCAAATGTTGACTCAAGGTCGAATATTCTGCTTGAACTACTGCTGATCTTTTCTCTTGGCCAAAAGCTTTTTGGGGACACAAATTATTAGAAGAGTTTCAAGGCACATGTTTCTTGGGGAAAAAATTGACTTCAGACTACAGAAAATTTATGTTTGCCATTCTTTCCAAAATATTTCCATATTTTTTCGCCAATCTCAACCCTATCTTCTTATGCAGACGCGTCTTTTATCAGAAAAGTCGAAAACTTGTTTTGACAATGTAGTTAAGAGGGAAAATTTTCAAAAAGATGACTTTATCTGTAAACTAAAAAAGAAAAGTGTTGACTGTTGAGTTTAGTTATTTATAAAGCAGTTTCTAGATAAAAAATGCCGTGTAGTCCAGACAAATTAATACTCGTCTTCTATTATTATCTGTCCTCATATTCAAGGTAGTAGTGAACACCTTCGTTAGCAGGCCTACTATTGACCACCACCAATAAGATTTCTCATACTCGAAAATCGATTACTTAGAATTTAGTAGATATCTTCAATCCTCAGTTCAATAATTGAGAATTATTCTTACCTATCATACGGCAGTACATTCTTGCAGTCGTACTGCTATGAAACAAGACTAAGACGTGTCAACAAAAGCTCCCAGGTGAAAAATGATGCCTCGAATGACACATAACCCTAGCAAGATTGGTGGTGGATCAGCAGTTGCTGAAAACCTTCAATCTAATCTAAAATGTATAGAAAGTTACTCATTCAGTGTACCTACTGTGAGGTTCAGATCCAGAAGAGACCTCCACGTAGGGGTAATAGAGTCAGCCTCTATTATTCTCTTAAGACTGATTTTAAACAAACAAAAATACTGTTTCTTTAGACTTGCTATGTTTTAATTCTTGATCTTTACATTCAAAATTTTTTCTTTATTCATTGTCTGTGACGCTCTCGTGAACATTTTAGTAGTTCGTTACCATTAATTCAGTCTTTTACTATTATGCCCATAATTAACTTTCCTATTATGCAGATACTGTTTGTCATAGTTTCCACCCACTAATTAATGCAATACCAACACTTTTATTATCTTAATACGTATTCCATTCATAAGTGCACAAACTGGGGAGTGCAGCTCCCCAAAGCTTGGGCAACAAATTTCTGCGAGCAATCAAAATGTTCGTCAAGCAGCGGGAATAATAAAAATACGGGAAACAAACTTGCTTTGTTAAAAATACATAATATTAAAGAGATAATTATTATGATAAAGTATATTTTTAGTGATGATCTTTGCAATGTTCTTTGATAGAGGTCGATAAAAGAACACCCTCTGGTCAAATTCTCTTCGTAAATTATAGGGCAAATCCAACTTTTGGAACAAATATGAGTCAGTTCTCAAGAAAAAAATGGCCCCAACGTTTATGATTCTATTGTTTCTACATATTGTCACTGTAACTTCATAAACTGTCAAATGTAAAATGCGTTTGGCTGTAATGTATTGTCATGAGTAAAATCGAATGGAAAGTTTCAGCAATATGGATACAGCCTTTATTCAATAATTTTTAAATATGTCCTTTTTCTGACGCGCTAAGGGGTAAAGAAATGCGGAGAGGCAATGTTGCTCAAGCATAAAGGAAACAAAATTGGCCGAAGCGGAAATAACTTAAGTAGATATTTAGGTGGGTTTCGTCCTCTATTAGCCATTTACCTTCTGCAGGCCTAAAGCAAATTTAATATCGCCAACATATTTAAAGGACGAAATCCTCATGTTTATGCAATCATGACTGTTATATTCTCTCCCCAACTTTAAATACAGGCTAGAGGCCCTCCGCTTTACTTGTAATCATAGAAAGGTATTTACACAAACATGAAACAGTACGTCAAACTGAAAAAAGAAGTACAGAAAAACGAGTGTGAATTTTTATATCTTTGCATCATTTTTAGTCTTTAACATTTTGAATTTATTGCATCAGTACTCATGTAACAAAGAGAAAGCAACGTTTACAAATAACACAGTTGAAGTAAAAGTATCAAAGTTCTATCGGTTGTGTTTGGTTGCAGTCCATGAAACTAAATACAGAATGTATCCTTCCAGAACTACACCTATTTCATTATAATTGGTATCAATCGATTGCCGCTTTACAAGACTACAGTCTGATGGTAGACTCATCTAAGTTTTATAAGTAGTTATGGATATATAGGTACAATTGAAGGGTATGGTTATGGATGGTACCTAAGAAGTTTTAAACATACCGAAAAAAAGCTATCCAGTCACCAAAAAAGTGAGGAATAGAATGGAATGATTACTATGATTACAAATACATAAAATAAGAACCAAGATTTAATCAAGAAGCTGTTATGGCTAGAATAGGATTAATTTGTATCTGCCGTTTGGTGAGAGTGGGCCAGTGTATCAGGTTGTTACCATGATAACTGTTTAAAAGAAATGGATAAGGGTTTCCAAAAGGCATATGAATCTTTGAGTAGGGCTGTTTAAAAATTTAATTAATGCATATATAAATGTTGCCTTAAGTTCTAAAGAACATGAATTTTTGTACAACCAGAATCATATTTTGTCCTTTATATGCACTAGATCATCCCTTAAGAACTTGCGAAACCAAATCAGGATGTGATCAATTTTGAGAAGATAGTTATCGACGTATCCTTGTCCGAGTACAAATATACTGCTTCGAGCTTGTTCCTTGACTTTCCTTGAATAGCTTTTCACAACTTTGCTATCAATGAGGAGGTCAAACGTTTTCTCATTTTCTAGGAAAAAGACATGTAATAGCAATCAAATTCAAATTAGGCAATATCATATTTTATATTTATTGTAAATTCATGATTAAAAATGGAAAGACTTTCACTCACTATTAAGGAACTATAAGGCGGCACATAGTCCGAATAAAAACATAACTCTGCTCTTAAAATATACCACAATAAATACATTGCAGAATAATTTGCAGATAGTATTATAATCAAATATCAGCACAGTAACAACCAAGCAGATTATGCGCACATCAAAGATTTTCATAAGTGAGAATTGTTTACAAAAGATACATATAAACTCACAACCCTTTACATTGAACTTTTTTAGACTATACTACTATACAATACTATCTTTATTGATTTAGATTTAGATTTTTATCAGTTATCAATAACAAATCCTTCGGCTAAGTATATAAACATGAAAGTTACGCCTACTAAGGGGCCATTTAGAAGGATTCGAGGAAGGAAGTAGATAGTTGTAGTCAAACATGTTGAACCGTATCTTTTCTTTCATTTTTTCCCACCCTGTTCTAGGCCGAAGCCACTACTAGGAACGGGATTGCTGTTCCCCTTCGGATGACAATCTACTCATGCTTGTAGCCCCCTCTCTGTCCTATCTCTCGAAATATAGTTTCCCACTTCACAAGATGATGCACAGATGACAGAGTATAGCACCCCTGGGATCGTGGTAGGCAAACTCTGGGTATGTTCACACTTACGACCCTCGGATTGTGAGTCTGACACCTACCACTATGCAACTACTGTGTATCTCTGTATCTACATATTGAAATAATCTTAGTTTGTGTATCAATTGACATAAAAGAAACTGTTAGTCTTGACAAATTTAACTGTCGGATATTTAACTGTTACGTGGCAGGGAAAGAAACAAGTGTCTAATGCAGAATGCAGTGCTGCCATCAGTACATACTTTGTATCAATTCTTAAAGTATCTTGTGCAATATCTGCACATTAGAGGATTTAGAGGATTCTTCACCATTCTAATCTCAATATTCTATAATTGTTTTGCAGTTCTCCGTTTTATGCTACATGCATTAGCTCTACATGCAATCCAATTCTATTTGGGCTCCTTTACAGATGATTCTGGTGAGGCGCTTTTTGCACCTCCGTATGCAACGTCGCAACTGTATGACACATGGTACTGAACTTTGTCATAGTTTTGGTACTATCCCAAAGTGCTCAAGTGGTAAAAATCGTTTGGCTATCAGAGCTATACTGCAATAGATATGGGTCTTCTTGTTTACAAAGATCATCGATCAACGCTTATTAACATGGTCTTTTGCAAAAGTTTATGTCACATTCAATTTTACCTTAAATATTTTTTCTTACAGTAGACTTTCGAAATTCATTTACTTGTATAAAGTAAAAGGGAGTGATAAAACAAGGGATTTGCATCAAAATTTTGTTCTAAATTTAAGAACTCTTTCCTTGAAGATTACAAAATGAATCTAAAGAAGAGAGTCATTTTGCGGCAACAGTTAACCGATGGGCCCTCCGCTTGTCTTCACAGCCATTCGTATGTATGTGATTGTATATAGGAGTAATTCGCAATTCGCTGGATACTTTCAATGAGAAGGCAACGATGTAATGGCAACGATGTAAAAGGATTCATAATTCGCTAGGATTTCTCAATAAGATGGCAACGATGTAAAAGAATTCATAATTCGCTGGATCTTTTCAATAAAACGGCAACGATGTAAAAGTATTCATAATTCGCTGGATGTGTTCAATGAGATGCCAACGATGTGAAAGGACTCAAAATTTGCTGGATGTGATCAATGAGATGTCAACGATGTGAAAGGATTCAAAATTTGCTGGATGTGTTCAATGAGAAGCCAACGATGTAAAAATAATCATAATTCGCTGGATCTGTTCAATGAGATGGCAACGATGTAAAAGGATCCACAATTCACTGGATCTGTTCAAGCTGATGGCAACGATGTAAACGAATTAAAATTCGCTGGATCTGTTCAATGAGATGCCAACGATGTGAAAGGGTTCATAATTCGTTGGATGTTTTCAATGAGATGGCAACGATGTAAAAGGATTCATAATTCGCTGGATGTGTTCAAGCTGATGGCAACGATGTGAAAGGGTTCATAATTCGCTGGATGTTTTCAATGAGATGGCAACGATGTAAAAGGATCCACAAATCACTGGATCTGTTCAAGCTGATGGCAACGATGTAAACGAATTAAAATTCGCTGGATCTGTTCAATGAGATGCCAAC
>JAAAKL020016866.1:0-10849 GCA_010016065.2 Carybdea cf. marsupialis auct. non (Linnaeus, 1758) | reverse complement strand
TCACATCTGATAACCGTTGTCACACTCGTTTAATCAGACTTAGATTAATTAATTAAACCACCGTAGTTACACAGATCTATCAGATTTGGATTAATTGATTAATGTGATTCATTAATGAATCCTTGTGTGTGACTTGGGCTATTACATGGTTTCATCAGATTGAAGATTCATTAGATTTTTTTTAACCTTGTAACAGTGTCGATTCATTATATTTTAGGATTAATTAATGAATCAAGATTCATTAATTAATCTAGTGTGACTTGGGCTAAAACCATCAACATGTTATTCACAAAAACAAGAACTATATTCACAAATAACTAGATTGTTGGGTTTTAATTTTTTTCTCCAGATATTGATTTATCCGAACGGATATTTTCTTGCTTCTATGTCCCTTGGATCTGGATATAAATGACTCAAGATGAAGAAGTATGGCAGGCCAGTTAGACTATTGATTTGCAAACAGAAGCTGGAGTTTTGTTAATTTGTGACGGATCGATGCTCTATTTGCTTTGTCGACTTGTTCATTAAAGATCCTTGAAAATTGGTGGGCAAATTTCTTCACGTATAATTTAACGATTGAGGATGAGGAACGTGATGAGGAACATGGTGTAATCATCCCAGTAATCAATGTCCAGGATGTGATATTGCTTTCAGTGCTCCTCTAGTCTTAAATCTTTAAGCAAACCGACTTTGTCTGCTTGAGGACGTCAATCAACACCTGTTGAACTTCCTTCGGGGTCATAGAACTTAACGAATGAACCTTTTTTCATATAATTTTATCTGTTCATCTAACAAATTGAAAGACCCAACGTGAGAGCCTGATTAAGCAACCGTACTCTTTACATGAAAAAAGAGTCTTTGACTGTTCATACTCTGCAGCCGGCAGTTGTTGGCAAAGGGCATCTGCACAGTCAGAATAGGAAAGAGTTTTGAACAATTTAAACCCAACGTAACCCGAAATGTATTCCGAAGCGTCTAGAGTCCAGTCAGTGGACGCGAAAAGGAAGCTGGAAACTTTTGCATCACCTCCTGGAGTATGTTGTTCTTTGGGACTTTACAAGCTTACAATGCAATTTGCTGTTGCTGGGGCTTCGATTTGTTTTTCATTAGAAGGGATCGAAGAGTATATTTGAACTGATTGGCGTTAGGGTTATTATTCCACCCTAAACGACCACGGATTTTGGAGGGAAATACTTCTAGAGTATTAGTGGCACTTGGCACACTTTTAGTATTGGCATGGAAGATACTGCAAAGCCCAAAATTAATGTTTTTCTTGTTCCTTTATGAATATATAAAAAGGCAGTATCCGTAAGCGAATATAGAAATTTGTAAGTAGCTCTCAATGTCATGTCTTGTCAACTGGCTTTTTGCAGAACGTTCCAAATTTACTTTTGAGTTCAGAATACCAAACATGTTTTTTATCAGAAGCAACAAATTCTGTTCTTGCTTTGCTGTCCCTGAATCCTGCAACATTGTTATATCTGAGAAATGTAGTTGCCGCACTAACTGATTGGCTGAGAGTCTGCGCCGCTAAACTGACCTTCAGTCTGTGGTTTTGCTACTTTAAGTGCTTTGTCTTAAGTTTGTTTCCAAGATGTAAATTATCTTCTTACTGCACTCGGTGCAAAGAAAAGGTGTACTTCCAAGATATCTTGTTGCCCAAAGGTGTGCAAAAGACGCTCGAAAGGCATTCCTGGCCACTGTGATTGGTTCTTTGATCAGGTGCCCAAGGATATCTGAAGTCACATTACTTATGTACCAGGGTTTCTTAAAACCTGAAATAACTATTACAAGGGCATTCTAATCTACCTCCTTTTTTATGGCCGTTTCATCCAATATGATGACACAAACATTCTCACTATTAGCAATTTGCTTCGACAATGGCCCTGCTAAAAAAAACGGATTGCAGTCAACTGATGCGGTCCAAGTATTCATAGGCCGTAGGGATGTAGAAATGAAGGGAAAGTGCAAATTCCTCTATTTCTTGAGAACATCTTGAAACAGTGTTTTTCCAACGTTTCTAAATCCATTTTAAACAGCTCAGTTGTTAGATATCCAAAGTTGTCGAGAACTGTTGCCATGTCTGGTGTCATCATCTTTAGATCCTGAATGGTTTTTATTAGGTTTTCAATGGTAATCCCTCTTCTTCTGCATTTTCTCTAAACCTTGTTGCTGAGACAAACTGAGAGCAGGAGATAAATGGTAAACTACATGTGATTACTCAACACAATGTTCTGAGATGATAACGTTGGCATGCTTTCTTTCCTGCGTGAATCTACTATTTTGCTAGTCTTCATAGTGGAGCACAGTCACATGGTAGAGCTCGTTCTAGTCCCATTTTATTTCTGTGGGTACTACACAACACCACACCAAGGGGCCTTGCATCAGCTTGTGTGCAAAACTAGGGTAACAGCATTCCTCAACTGCAATTTGTAGTAGGGAGACGTCACCTGTTAGGTGTACGAATTTAAGTGTGGCTAGAAAAGTAGGTGAACAAAAAAAGGAAAAAAACGTATTTCGAACACAGTTTGAATGGCACCCCTGAAAGAAGGTAACATGTCCAAGGCAGACTTCTGTTATTCCAGGGGAAATGAATGAATAAATCTCTATGAGAATGCCTAAAAAGCTCAAACTTACAGAGTGCCCTGATTTTAGAAGCTGTGGTCTTCTGAGCAATGTATGTAAAAATTCAGAGAGTAATCGGAAAAAAGGAACAAGAATACTTAAGACATTGGAGAAAGTGCTATCTGTCTTCTATCAAGAAAGTTAATTCTTTTAAAGTATTGACAAATACTGTGATATCATTGACTACTAAAATATGAAGATATGTGCAAAAGTCAAACTTGTCATGTTGAAACCTGCTGCCTGCAACCATGTTTTTCATCCATTGAAGCCTTATGTGTTATCATCCTGAAGTTTCAGCCTTATACAAATCAAGCAGGCGCTGACAATGCAGTGAGAAGATAGCAATGGTCTTTACATAGGCCATATCACAAGGGATTATTTAATATAAAAGATCATTAATGCCAGTGGTGGTTTTAGGGGGTGAGCAGGCCATGGCTTAGGGCCCTGCACTTTCTAGGGGCCCCATGCTTCGCTTTCCATACAAATCTCGTGGAAGTAAGTGAAAACTTAAATACTATACGAACTGAAGGGTGCCCGGATTCCCCTAGAACATCTGCAATATGAGTATGCCTTTTGGTCAAGGTCACCACACTCTTCAAAGCAGCCACTGAGTAAGGTATATGCACTGTTCTTTGGCTGTTTACTAGGCGATTAGAACTAAGCAGGGTAGCCACAGACTTATTGATCTGGCTCTGGTTATTGCTTGTAGTTAGCGTATGTAAGGTAAGAGTTGAAGAGGCATATGAACATTGTGTGGGTAGATGGCATAAAGGAAGCATTAAACATTTGATTGCAGTGGTACTTTAGATTTTTGAGTGGGACATGAATAGTATACATGTGTGCAACTTTGGAAGTGCCCACTATCTTACAACAGATACTTTGAACAAGAACTTCATGTACGTAGTAATCAATTGTTACATACATGTTTTACATACCAAATTGTGGTCTGCCTTACAACAACTAATGACTCAGCCTATAGTCAGGTCAAAACAATAGCCTGAAAGGAGATGACCTTGTATGCAACAAGGATTATGATATAATAGCCTGTTGTAGTTTAAGAGGGGAGTTTCCTTGTCTTTTAGAAATGTGAATGGCAACTTGTTTTCCCTGTTTTGGTGTAAATTCCAAGGTTACATAAATTTATGTTGTAAAAGATCATAACATCACACTGGATCCCTGTGATCAATGCAGCAATCTTTCTTTGCACATAACCAGTAATACCAGGATATTTCGTGTTTCAGCTAGCAGAGAAGGATGCTTTATCTTGTTTGATCTCTGCATTTCCTTAACCAAGTTTCATTATGTGTAAATAGAAGTTGATATTGCCTGGTGCTTCACAAGGTAAAAATATTTGAAACGGCCACTCCTTTGTCATCCACATTCCAATGTCTCAATGTTTCAAGTGATATAATTTGCATCTGATAATAGTGGATAGAAAATCCCTGCAGATATTGCAACAGAAGGACCTTTTCTAGTAGGATATTTTTCAGTGACACATTAACATAGTACCATAACACTGATAGGCACTCTTTGCGAATCTATTACCATTCTTCAATAGCAAGCTTTTAATTTCTCTTAATTGGTGATTCATCTGCCATGTGTGAAAGAGTAGTCTTACCTTTGATAAGACCTAATAAATAAACATTGCTCATTAGTTGTGAGGATTTTTTATTGGAAAAGTGATAAAATTGAGTTGACATCTGTTGTTAATTTATATTTTTGTCATTCTACTTAACCTTTTCAGTACGTATCACCCAGCATGCAGGTGATAAATTATACCTCGTTGGCTACACATCACCTGCAATGCGGGTGATGGACTCTTGGTTAAAATTTTTTTATTTCTTTATGTTGAGTTGATCATTATTGGTTACTTCCAGATAGACTATTGTTTTGTCTGTTGAAAATGACCAATCATGACTCTTGTAGCCTGTTTGATAGCATTTTTCAGTGGCATTTCTTGACCAGTTAAACCATGGCTAATAAAGCGAGAAGAATCTCTCTCGAAGAAGCCCTTGAATCTTTTTTTGCTGACTCTCATAGTGAAGATAATGATCTTGATCTTGGTTTAGATGTTGTGAATTGAAATGTAAAAGGAGTTGACAGTAATTCAGAGTACAATAGTGATTTTGAAGGTAAGTTATTTGATGTTTTGTTTCATACTCTCAGCTGATCAGGGGCGCCATCTTGAATTTTGTTGTTTGTTGTCCCTTCATGAAGATGAATGAAGCTGTCATGTTTACAATCCTGAAAGTATGGGGCTTTTTGTGGTGATCTTTGCTAAATTCAAGGAAGATCCTACAGGAAAAGAATGTTAGCAGAGCAGTACCTGTAGAATATTTTGTTATGTATGATAGCTGATATTTGTTTACAAATGTTTGACACATTGACCAAGATCAGGTTGGTGAAGTCTCTTGGGGGATTTTATTTCCCTTAGCTTAGCTTACACAGTCTTTCTATGAATGATTGTGGTGTGTTTGCCAAGAATTAGTTTAAAAAACAATGATAAAGAGCATATTTTTTACTTTTGATGATTTTCACTGATATTGGCAACAAGATAATCAAAGTTGTTGTTCACGACAACATGATTGTGATGTTTGTTGTCAAGGTGGGAAACATTCACTTTTTTACCATGAGAGTCACAAAGAAGTCATATTGGCTTCTTTTCAGTGTAACATCTTATCTATTTTGTAATTCAATATTGATGATCCTGAAACATAAGGTCAGTTCTGAAGGGCGAATCAATATTACTGGAAATGCTGGAATTGTAGAGATCATTACATAACCAAGTATACTAGGGTGAGGTGGTCCCATTATATTACTATGCTGTACACAAAGTCTCTGTAATATCTATTAATTTACATATTTTATTCTTTTCCTAGATGAGAATTCAAGTGACAAAACAACAGGAATCAAAAGGTCATCCTCAAATACTGCTGGACCTTCTTCACAGAAGTCCCTTGTGGAGTCTGGTGAAATTACTCCTCCAATTCCTGGCACTGCCTTAGATGCTGGTAAATGGGTCATCAAAACAAATGAAACAAATTTTGCCCCTCATGTAATTCCTTTTACTGGTCAAGGTCTCCTAGTGAGAATGACAGAAAATGTTGGACCATTCAACTTTTTTAGACTTTACTTTACAACATCAATTATAGAATTTCTTGTAACAGAAACTAACAGATATGCTGCTCAGACAATTGCAGCAATGAGCTCAACAATGAAACCAAATTCAAATATGAAGAATTTGTCAGATACAATTTTTTATGAGATGCAAATCTTCAGAAGAGTGTTGCTACTGACGGGAATTATATTCAAGCCTAGAATCCACATGTACTGGTCAGCACAGGAAATCCTGTCAACACCAACATTCTCGGAGGTTATGAACAGGGACAGAGTTTATTTATTACTTAAGTTTCTGCACTTTAGTAACAATGACTCTAATGGAACTGAAAAACCAGACAGACTTTATAAAATTAGGCTATTTCTGGAAATGGTAAGGAAGCAGTGCCGATCTGTTTTTTCTTCAGGGAGGATTATAAGGTTAGATGAGTCACTAGATCTTTATAAAGACCGCCTTGCTTTTTGTCAGTATATAAAGACCAAAAGGGCAAGGTGTGGCATCAAGCTCTATGAGCTTTTAACTTCAAATGGAATTACTTTAGGGCAATTCCATGAAAACATGATGACAAATGAAAAATATTTTTTGGTTTTCTATGAAAAAGGGCAGTTAAAATATATTCATTAAGACTTGAAAGTTAAAAGGGATCTGAAATATACAATGAAAAAGATCAAACTCCTAATAAATTTTGACTGTTAAGGTATTGTGAGCATTTGTTCCAAAAATGAGGACAAAAAGAGTAAATTTGGAACTGTAATTAAAAAGTTAACAATTAAGTTCCGAAATTGACAATGATGGATTTGATTAGTCTTAAGCCCAAGACTTTAACTACTTGAACTTTTACCCCTAATTTTACCCCTACTGTGGTTCAAAGTATGTATATCAAGTGTAATGTCCATCATGTAACATCCGTCACACAGCTTCTTTAACTAATACACAGATTCTGACGAATAGACTTTTTCATTTAGTTTTATTGAATGTTATGTCTGAACTATAATAGTTCCTTAACAATCCAATAATAAATGTTAGCTGTCATCAAAGAAAGATTCAGAGAATTTTAAAGGAGATTAACTGAGATTTGATTCCATGTCATTTTTGTGTAACGTCCGTCACACTGATGATTTCACTTCATGCAAAATCTTAAGATATCATGGAAGATCAATCTTAGTCAAGAAATAAAGCCTAATATTTACACTCATTACCCTAAAAAAGTTAAGTCCCTAGAAATACAAACATAGTTGTATAAGATGTTTTTCATTCTTAAATTCCTTCTGAATGTAACGTCTGTCACAGTGAAATTGCCCTTTAGATTTCCTTGTTTACTGTGGCAAAGGCATGTTTAATGCACAGGAAGATGAGGAGGATAGCAACATATCTATAACAGAAAGCATCCCTATAACTTTGCTGAAAGGGTATTATGACTGTGTACATTGCCTCTTTATGGACAATTTCTATACATCTCTTCCACTTGCAGGTTATATGCTTGCAAAGAGAACATATATCTGTGGGAAGATAAACCCAAGAAGACAAGGGTTTCCAACAGAGTTGGTTTTAAAATCACTTGATAAGGGAATGTCAGCATATATGAGCAATGATCGATTTCTAGCCTGTAAATACAGAGTGGTAAAGAACAAAAGTGTCGATAACCCAAACGTTGTTTACATGCTCAGTACTGCTCATGAGGCATCAGGCACAGAATCAAGCACCAAGAGCAGGGAGGGTACATATGTTTCTAAGCCTTGGTGCATAGCTGATTACAACCATCAAATGGGAGGTATTGATTTGGTTGACCAGTAATTACATAGCTTCCACACTTAACGAAAGAGTTACAAGTTGTACTGTAAACTTGCTTTAAGGTTACTAATTAATGCAATGCTTATTAAATTCCTTCAAAGTCTTTCAGAAGGAAACAGGCAATAGCAAGTTCGATTTCCTTGGTTTTAGTTAGTAAGCAGATATTGCCAGCAAGTGGATTGCTCCACCTGCAAGAAAGACACTCTCCCATGAAAAAGCTGGCTGGAATTGGGGCAAAGGATCCTAGACCAACAAAGATATGCAAGGTTTGCTATGCAAGGGGCTTAAAACAGAGAAGGGAGGGCCCTTGAAGTGCCCAGACCAGCCTGGGTTCCATCTGGACAAGGACTGCTTTGAAATACATCACACTATACAAAATTTTTCTAGGCAATATGTGCTTCATTTGAGTGAGCCAGATATTGACCCTTTCCATGTAATGATAAGGGGCACAGTCCTGATCTGATCCCACTCTTTTAAAATACTGTTTTCTTGTTGTTTGTAAAGATATGAGACTTTATGCAATAGATTCCAGTCATGCTAGAGATATACAAATATTCATCATTAACTATCCCACATTCTGGCAATCTGGTCAATAGTTAATTCACATTCTTATATTTTGTTGTCGGTAAATACATATGTTACAAATTTAATGATATCTAAATATTTCATATCCAATATTGGGATGAAAAATCCCAATGGCAATCAGCTCTGGATATCTGATAGCCATTATGTTTCACACGGCAATCCAAATGTAGATATAGGGCTAATCAGTTGGTTTTCTACACTTTACAGTGTATAGGGATTGCATATAAACAACATAAGTTTCCTTCTTCTCCAGAGTTGTATTTCATAGAATAATCTTGCTCCACTGCACAATTTGAAAATGGTACTGGTCCACCATTATGTATTCCAGTCTCATAAAATTTGATGAATAGTGAGCTGACATGCTAAAGTTCTCATTATAATAGATAAATATAGGTTATGCTGTCATAATATCTATACATGATAAAGACTATGCTGATACACTCCTCATTTTAAAAATAATTCCCAGCGTTATGGATCACGTGATTGTGATGGTGGTGACTTGTTTGATATTATATGTTTATTAGGAACAACATTGATCGATCTTGAAGTGCTGCAAGTTTCATAATGATTACCGGTAAATGGAATTTCATGGCAATATTATCAAAAAGTTTGAGACAACCAGTTTCAATAAAAAAAAGCTCAGTACAAGGGGCAGTGAAAGCCTCAGTAGTAAAAGGGTTCAGTTCAGACAATAATGGAGGAGAAACGGATTTCTGTACACAGAAATGGAAATATACTTACTGTGCACTGAAAACCTTAATACTATGCTCGGGGCAAAAACAAAAATACAGAAGGGGTTGCCTTTGTGTGGACCACATTCTGTTTATATCTAACTCATCTGGTCGACTGTAGGGGCACCATTGATGGTTTGTCAACCACTTCTCTCCAATCGGCACAGTTTTCTGCTTTCCTCATTGCTTCAGTCAGGGTCAGGCCTGTCTACTCTGGGATGTTGTCCTCCCACCCCTTTCTCCGTCTGCCTCTTTTTCTTCTGCCTAGGACTCTTTATATACTATGTAAATATTTAGTGTCTATTCAGCCAATTCATCAAATCAAGTTTATAATGTGAAATACCCCATTTGAACTATCTAAAGATTAATAGAGCCCCCTCTGGTCTGGAAAACATACTAAAGCAGCTATTTTGGAGTTTTTTTACACAGTATATTAGTTCAGCTATGAATGAGGATCAAAGTTAACCTTAAGACTTGGCGAGCTCTCATCTATATTATAGTAATATTTATACGTATGATATTGTGTCTTATCAGTAATAATGAGTATCAGGCAGTTTGATAAAGACCAAGTCATAGTCATTTTGGCCTTTCAGAGCTGAAAATCTCTTGAGCTGAAACAATTTACTCATTGTACAACAGCTGTGAAGCTGAGTTAGAAAGGCTTCAAAGTAAGGTCTGGAAGAAAGTTGAAATATCATTTGACTATGATAGCAAGTACATTCTGTTTTAATGTTTGATGCTTGACTGTGCACAATCTTTTTTATTACTCCAGACTGCCTTAGATGAAAAGAACGGCCAACATTTAAGGATTCTATTGAACCATTTATTTACTTTCCATAGCGAACAACATTGCCACATAATAGGAAGTTCAAGACACTTTGATATGCTCAATGCATCGGAGCTGATAGTTACAAACTCAGCAGTTTCATGCAAAATCTTTTTTCAAAGAGATACTGTTATGCAACATCCTTTTTTAAAGTGATACTGTTATGCAACATCTAAATGGAAGGGAAACAAAACTGCTTGTGTTTACATTGGCAATCTCGAAGAATACTGAATATTGAGACTTCATGACTCCGTAACCATGCAACAGACAAAGTCAGATTCAATGTGATCTCAATTTGATTTGACCTGTATCTATTCTGGTAGCCATTCCTCCTGTTTCGATCTCTTTGGCGCTACTATGGATGAAACACCGCTAAAATCATCTTAACTTACCTGTTGTACATATCTGTCATCATCTCTATCTCAAGATCACCAATCATTTGAAGACTACTGGCATCTGCAGCCATCTCTGTTCAATGTAGTTAAATGTGAGCTTCTGCGTCTCCTTTCAAAAGGCTTTTATGTAGTACGAGAGATCGTATGATATTTGCTTGATATTCAGACCGGTGCAAAGCCAACGGTACAAATGTCCAAATATGTTTCTCAAACTTGGCAGAATTCGAGTTGATAATCCGTTTACAACCTTCACACATATGTATAGACCATTTTCACGCAAGCGCCATGTTAACGTCAAAGCGAGGCGACGTGCTCACTTGAACGTATTTTTCTCCGTCAGAAGACTGGCGGACGCTAAGCAGAGCAGCACATGGAGTAAAAACTTACTCTTAGGTTCCTAATAAACGTCCCGGGACGCTTATTAAATTTTCGAATTTTTTTCCGACCCCCGGACCTTATTAGGACCCCCCGTTTATTAATTTTCAAAAATTCTATAAGTGAGGTTGTTTGTGTGCTCCGTTAATATATCGGAGACATTTCGCTTTTTTCTTCTTTCGTTTGTTGATAAGCTTGGTTTACTGTTACCATTGAACTCTATATAACTCTATGAACTCTTCTTATATAGAGTTCAATGACTGTTACATGAGGGACAAACCTCGGTTACATTAAATCCGCAAGTTGTCAAGATTAAGTAATAGTATATTTTCGCACGGCGTAACATTAAGAAACGAATTCAATGCCAGCAAACAGAAAATGCAAATGAACCTGTAGAAACGGA
>JAAAKL020016865.1:0-10850 GCA_010016065.2 Carybdea cf. marsupialis auct. non (Linnaeus, 1758) | reverse complement strand
AATCCAGATCAAATAGTGCTGTTGCCTAGACAAATCAAATTAAGGCAGTCCCATGACTACTTCAATCTTTACTTTTGAGAACATATTGAGATTTGTTTAAATTACGGTTGATATACGTTATTTGATTTTTTTGTTTAATGGACAAATAGAAGTTATGTTTTTTCTTAATTTCGGTGAAAATGGAACAAATCACGCAAGACACTTGCCACATGAAACGGGTGTCCATTCCTGGCATTACTTGTTTTCTAGACCTGTCCGCTTAGCAGCAGGGTGGTCGCGCATGTAAGTCTCCAAAATGCTCACTTTCCAACAATATTTTGGAACGGGGGTTAGGGAAGCTTGCATAAGCCATAGCCCTGAATTATAGCATTTTTCTCTTTCTTTTTAAAATTAATAATCAGATCCACCTATAAAATGTAAGTATTGTCTTAAATAACAATTTCTTTCCTTTCAAAGACCTTCATCTTTTTCCTTGTGACAGGAGGCGAGACGTATGTATTTAGGAGAGGCCATTTGTTAAATAAGTACGACAATTGCAGAAAAAAATCAGCCCTTTCAAAATAGTTATGTTTGTAGGAAACGTATACCTTATACCATACGGGATTTGTGGTCCCTTGCTTCTTGACATAAATTTTTCAATGCGTTTTATGCCAATAAAATGCCTTTCCAAGACTAATTTGGCAAGATATCCATGTTGGTTTTATGTTTTCCTTTCAGGCTTTATAGAAATTACTGGGTTGGTATTAAATTTTGATCCAACCTAACTAAGACCAGAGTTTAGCTTTGCCTTGTGTTGTATCTTTGTTACTTAGTGCCATCTATGGTAGGTTAGAAAGAAAAATAATTTCGTCCCTTTGCACTTCCCTTCAAACTCGTAAGACTATTTGAGAGAACGCCTAAAAGGGATGGATTTCAATACATAGTTTAAGCTTATAACCACTGCAATGTTTTAGTGTTTCATAGATAGCCAATACCTTGGACAACATCATCGACATATCAGGGGCCCTTTATACGTCTATAAACAAACCCATGTTCTAAAAGGACAGGGCAGAGTTCTCACCTGTTTTACTCTCATCTCCCAAATACACGGGGCTACCCGCGTTTTAAATATGCAGAATTTTTGCCGGCCTCCCCAAGCTTATTCAGTGCTGCCCGTTTATTGAATTTGAGAATTCTTGCCAACCGCCCCCTTAATTCCATTGTCCCCTACTATTTAATCTGTGGAACTATGACACTCAAAAAAGTTCACAATTTCCTTAGACAATTTTCTCTAGCAAGGATTTGTGAAAAAATACAATGCAATACCTCTCACGTGACCTATACATTATTGCCATAACCCATTATGTATGATGAGGCACGGAGGAGTCGGAAAAGGAAGATCACTGAGAAAACTGACTAACTTATAGCAGAAAACTATTTGAATCTTGTTCCCCTTTTGAATGATATAAGGGCAGTTTTTGTACTCATTTTGACAGTCTATTTTATGCGTTTTTGGTTTGCCGAACTCCCCAACTATTCCAAGCTCCCCTTTTATTAATGCAGTTCTAATTTGCCATGCTCCCTGCTTATTCTGTACTCCCCGCTTATTAATTTTTACATGATATGCCAACCTCCCCTCTTATTCCCACGTCCCCGTCTATTTGGGAGATGAGAGTATGTCACAGCTTTACAAAATAATTGCATCTGTGTTGTGCTGAAGTGTAAGGTATAAGTTAAATGAAGGTTGTATGATTGAACTAAGAATCTTGCAAGCAAATCTGGTGACAAGTGGAAAAAGGTGCGCTCTTTTAAAGGTATACAAATGTGCATACAAATAAATATATAAATAGCCTATATAAATGTTTGTAAGGTATTGATAGGCCCGCAATGAAAAACTAGCTAAGAAACACTAATCTACAGTAATCTGATCAATATAAAGAATATTACTCCTTGTGTCCCATGATCTTCTCCGTTGCCCTTATTTGAAACTTACGGTGTTAAAGATGATCAACAAATTTTGATACAGCAAAATTACTACGACCTTTCGCTTATTTCATTATTTTCATTTGCCTCGAAGTCCGATATTCCATTTAAAATTTCTAATTTTTCAAACACAGGAAACATGGAGAGTTTGCAAAGATGGCACCATATATGTGGTCTTGGAAGCCAGTGTCATTTTTTATGGGATGGCTATGGAAGATGGGTGAAAAGCAAGTGGAGGCCGTTCCGAAAAGGTAAATGCTTAATTGTATTTGCACTTTCATCATCTTTCATACGATTTGACGTCATGTGACTCATGTATCCTACGTCACGCACAATCGTCCATGCCAAATACTGCAAAAAGCTTCATGCAAAATAAATTATAGAAGCATCCAACTTACGACTTGTTTTAAGTTTTGGCAGTGACCTTTTCCGAATATAAGCGCCGGGTGAATAACTTTTTAGCATATGAATTTGATGATACTCATCGTGGCTCCGTTTAGGAGTTAGATGGTTTTACATGAGCACGCATTAATGCATTTAAATGAGAATACATTTTTGACCATATGATGACTACATTTTTATTCAAATAAACAAAATCACTTAATAAATTATGTATCTATCATTCAAGAAATTTTTAAATGTTGTAACACTTGTCTACTCAGTTGATGCCATGGATGGTAGAAGTAGAGAACTTGTTGAAGAAATGACGTCATGCTGATTGTGATTTTATTGTGTTCTCTCCGATATTGCTGGGAACCATATGTGTGTGAGATTGTAGGATATGGTGTTGATGTGTTTGAGGGAGTTTTAAGAATCAATGGGTTTCCTTGATCTTCAGGACGTTTTGTTACTTTTTATTAAAGCATTCTAACATATTTTTTAAAATTAATCTGGCGAAAAATGGAACATGTCAATAGCGTTAAAATATGAGACATTGTAGCCTAGCACTTTACTCCACCCTGTTATCCTATGCACCTCCTGCAAACAAACCATTCTCATAAGCCTTTAAGTGAGAGTGAACAATTTCCCAAGGTATACATGACAATCGCTTATTAGTAAGTCGTACCACAGTGACTTATAACTGTAGTCTTAACCTACTGAAAAAATTTCGACTTTGCAAACAGAAATTATCTTTTTGTGGGAAATTAACGAAGCCCTAAATTGGCGATGCTTAAATTAACGCGAATCAAATCAACGCTGTTTGCCAAAGACACATGGAAATCAACGCCGTTCAGTCAAACCAGGATGCATAATGCATCTAATGAACACAGAAATAAAGCAAGTTTAAATGCATTCCGATTATTATTTACCCAGAAACTTTTGAACGGCCTGGAAATTTTCGTGACTTCTGATTTACGAGTATTTATTAACGCGAATTTAAAAAAACCGCCTTAATTAAGTGCTGCGTTAAATTCCTAGAATATGGGACAGTGAGTTTCAACCGAAATAAAGGATCTGCTCTAATTTTAACTGCAGTCTGTTGATTACTTTCCGTTCTCAGTAATCGCACATCATAAAGGGGCTTCAGTTACTCGAGCAAGTGAGAAGATTTTTAACATTTTACACGTAAGATCATGAAGTAAATCTCTAGTGGAGTAACAAGGATTGTCCTCCAATTATGTTTAATGTTACTAAATAAAGATTAAAAAGTATATAATTATTCTGCTGAAAGAAATTGATGCACTATTGGAGCTTGTAAAGACTATTTTAAATGTCGAAGCAGAGGATAAGGATTGAGGTAACATTTTAAGACGCGAAATGTAAGCAAAGCAACAAGATGCATTTGAATGTTTCCTCTTTCCACTTCGTAGCACTCTGGTTGTTCAAACAATTCTGCAAGTTTATCTCGTTTAAACCTCATTTTATTCCAGAAATCACCTGAAAGTTGGGATTATAATCCGAGAATTTGGTCATATCGACAACTCCTCCCCCATTGATGAAGGTTTTGTAACGTCTTTGTCCACGCTCTCCTCAACTTCATCAACTTTCTCCAACAAAAAGTTTCCATCTCGACTGTTCTCGGAAACCAGGCTGCCGCTGACTTGATTAAAATTTCTAGCGATGTCTAGAATTATACAGCGATCACGTGACTGTACTTTCTTTTGTAGACCACATTGAAGATAGCATCAGGCGTCATCTTCGTCGAAAATTTCAAAAGAGAAGAATGTTATGGATTTATGGCGATTGTTATGCGTATCATTTCTACGAAACGATCTGGAATAAAACATTATGTCATTCTGTATTTAGAAATTGTAGTCAGTAAGTAAAATTTATAATTTTTCTGATTAATTCAAAATAATGTTATGTGTATGCAGGGAACATGATGTGACAGGAAAGCTCATGTTGGGAGGGCAGCGATATAGGAAAGCTATGATTAGAATGATCATATTTTCGTCGCCTTCTTACCTCGTCAACTTTCCTCGTTGCCTGATGGGTCTGTTCAGGGTACAGGATAAACTGAAAGAAATAGTAAAACATTATTGCATGTAGAGCTATGTGTTCGTCGCCAGCTGTCACAATTGTTACTTAATATTAATCAGCAATCGTTGAGGCTTTAAATTAAGCAAAAACAGCTAAAGAACAAACAGATTGATGGTCCGGATAGTAGTACTTACATTAAAGATCACGAGGAGTTGAGAAGCTGGTATTCGAAAGCCGGATGTCAATGTCCACCCTTAGAGGATTTGGAGATAGTATGGCAGCTAGAGGAATAGGGTATATCGTCATTGTAGTTTATATAGCTCAGTTGGCAGAGCACATGCTTGAGATGCATGGGTAACGGATTTGAGTCTCGATGGTAACCCTTTTTGAAAGAAGAAACAAATATCTTTTCGTTTCTCAGAAAATAATTTTCTTGCTTTGATGTGGAATCAGCATATGCTCCTGGCATCTAAGTTGAAGGTTTGAGTTTCTTAACTTAAATTTGATTCCAAAACCCAGCTCTTAATTCTTAGTCTACTGTTTGTTGATTTGGTTGACTTCCCCTAAGGGATCTGGAAATAAAAAAGTAATATGCTTATTTCAAAGATGAGAAGATTCTCTACGATGACCTCTTGCATACTGAAACATTCAAAACAGAAAAGCATATGAATGCTATATAAAGTAAGTTTAAATCATTCCATCAATCCACGCATCAAATTATGGATATTTCGAAGGAAAATTTGCCTTGCTTTTACTTTTCAGTTGTCTTCAGAATCAAAATTGATCATTGGCATTAAAATCTTTTGCCTGTAATGAGATTCAAGAGCCAAAGACTGCTGCTGGCAGCATGGAACCAAGCTCACACTTTTCCAATGTAACTGTAGCTGTGGGACTAAACTGCCAAGTTTTTGCCTAGTGTAAACCTTATGTTTACAAAGGAGTGCGAGTAATTTCATCGGGAGATGAAAGTCAAAGTTTACCCAACACAATTGGTAGTGCTGGTAAGCCCTCTAACTGTCCTATATAATCTTGCATGTTGCTTTAAAATACTTTATCCTATGGGAAAGATAGAGTGTTGGTAGGAGAGGAGCTTTTTATCTGTGATTCCGTTTGGTTTTTCTTAACTCACGAGCTTGTTATGGAACATTCAATACATTTACCATAATTTGTTATTTCTTCTACTTTAACACTTTAGTTCTTATAATTGGATCTATCCACGGTTACATCCTGTGCACGAAAAGGATCCCTCTATTCATAGAAAAGATTCACGAGCAATATCGATGCCTAGACTAATTAGCTATCTTCATAAAGTTATTGAAAAGCAAGAAATGACAGAATCGTCTGTTCTGATGCTCAATTTTGGACTTCACTTCGCAAGAGCAACTAGTTTTGCCAAATATCAGCAATTGATAAGAGAGGCAATTCGAGAAATAAATACAAATTATCTTGGCAAAACAGTATGGAGAACAACGACGGCTGTATGGAAGCCAGAGAAGAAAGTTCATAAACGATTTCAGACTTATCAGGTAAAGCTATTCATCTATTTTGAATATTTTATTTGTGCTGCAGAATTTCTACGACTGAAATTAAACGATTTAACACATAGGAAGAACCTATGGTGACAACTATAAACAAATTGATATTTTACGAAAACTGTGCAATACGTAATGGAACACGAGGTTATTCTATTGTTTGAGTATATTCGAGAATGACCGAAAGTTTTGGCTCGACATAAAATTCAAGGATGTAATAATGTAAGCGAATTGACTTGATGGGAGTTTGACACACATTCTAGTTGGAACGAACTAAACCGTTATCTCAAAATAGACCGCAGTTTAAGATAGCTTGATTGACTAGCAGACTGAATACGTTTTCTTCACAAAGTGAAGGAGCAGACAAAAGTACAGATTCTCGAAGAAAAATGAAGAATGTGCATGATGAAACACATGAGGGAAACTGTGAAAAGTCTGATCAACGGGACCATAACTATGGGCTTAAGGAAGGTTGACCAAACTTGAAGTCTTGAATGAAATGTGGTATGACTGCACAAGAATTCCTCTGTTGCATGTCTCGCACAAAACTAGTAACCTACACAGAAAGTTTTGTTTCAATGGAAGAACACTACAAGATCTCGTGCACCAAGATAATAATTTTTTATGGTGGCATACTCGGTTTCGAGCGTAGCCTGTTGCCCAGACAGAGTAAGCAATGTCCTGGGAAGAGAGCACATTTACAAATGGTGGTCTCCCATTGCCTTCCCCAACCAATAGTCTTTATATCGAGCTAGGCGGGATTCGAACCCACAGCCTCTGGTATGTGAGCTCGGGTCCTTAAGCACTAAACCACAGCGGCACAAGATAGGAATTTTCCTTCTTAAATCTGACTTTTGTAGAAGCGGATTATATTCTCATCCAGGAATTTGCTTGTTTAACTGGTCTTGTTTGATTGACGTGCTGCATCGCCATGCCAAAATTTGGAGAAAGACAGATAAAACAGCAAAATTTTGGCTCGTCAGAAACAACATTAGCACACAAGCATACAAAATTGCCTAATACATATGTATAATAATGCAAATTTGGCAAGGTTTGTTGATAATAGTAGCTCCGAACTTGGTTGCAACCAAATATACCTTATTTGAAAGGTTTAAAGTATTTCTTCGTGCAAAAACAAGAGGAATCTGTTAAGATATAAAATGCACAGGAAATTTACCAGGAAGGGGTAAAGCAAGATACAAAGAACGTTAACTAATTAACGATCACCATACTTGAAGAAGTGCTCCTCTCCACCAAAGTTTTGCTCAAGGCCACTGTAGTTTGCATCATAAGCAGATAAGTCTTAAGCGTTCAAGATTGACAAAATACGGTTTTTAACATGCAAACATATGTTCTGCAAACAACTAAATATTACTTCAAATCAATTATCTTCGGCGAGAAGAGTTTTTAAAAAAACATCCTACATTGATATAGTGCATGTGAATACCTCAGATTCGATGAAGAGGGGGAGATTACGTAACTATGGTTTTGAATGGTAGTTTATTCATCAATTAGGGAGCATCACATACTGACGAACCAAAGTGGTATTTCTTACACGAAAAGGAACTAGTTTAAAACCTACCTTGTACACAAAATCTTGTAGTTGACAAGGCTCTTACTGAGAATTTCCAGTCATGAAGCTATCCAAGGGAGTGGTTTAAGAGCTGATTTGTACGTTTGCATCTGTAGGATTGTTGCCTAATTACAAAACGAACCACTATCAATTTTCATGGAGGTAACTAATAGCCGAGACCTTGAGGAAACATCAATAGCCATTAGATAAGTCAAGAGAAACAAGCACACGTATTGTACTTAGTCGATGGTGTTTCAAATCGGCTGCATTGCCAGCCACCCTCTTATTGCAGTTACAGTGCACAGATCGTTACAGGGCATCAATGTTATGAGTGTGTCCTCTCTCGCATTCGGGTCTAGCATTCGTCATTTTTTGTGGACTGTTCTTCTCTTTGGTTACATCCTTTGTCGTTGTATTTGAAGTATATATGGAGCCGTTACAACGTGGGAATAACTGTTTCTTCAAAATTTGGTTTGCAACCCACCCAGGCAGATACGCGTGGCTCCTTCCTCTATGGTAATCGTTGAGGCGTTGGTTACCATCATCTAAAATGCCAGAAAATTGAACTTGAAACGAAATCCAAAACGATTATGGTAAGCTGAATACAGTTTCGGACCAAAAAGATTCGTGAACTGATGTAGAAATATAATATGAATGAAAACATGTTGTTATGTATACATGAGGTGGAAGGCAGGTACTACACCATAAGGTTAGCTTCTTGTTAATATATTGAGGTAACTTAGAAGAGCAGAATATTTAGAAGTGTGAAACTAACACATAGCGATCTACTTCCATCCACAGTCAAACTCACTCTGTCTACACTTAACAGGAATCACGCTTTTATACATATAGGACTGGGTACAAAACTAATTATCATACATTGCGTAATAGAAACCTCTGTTCTTTATGATAAATGTATCAGTCTCAATGGAGAGGAAACACTATAAGGAACTTTGCATAAAAATATAAAATGTTAGAATCATTTAAGTGACGTTTTAGCTTTCATTATAGTAACTTATATAATTTTGTTTCTTCTAGAGAGTATTGATATTTAATGCTTTTGCGATGGATGCCATGTGTAAAGCCGGAATACCAATAATAGACGTTTTCCCAATGACTGCTTCAGCTCCCAAGCAACCAGAAGATGGAATCCATTATGATGTATCTTTAATGAAGCCTGTCCAGCTAATCCTAATGAACATTGGCACGCAAAGAATGAAAGGACACAATGCTAGTAAAAGAAGACTCAAATATGGACCCTGGTATTGAGTGGGGAATAAAAATGGCAAAGATGGCAATGTTTGCGCAGGGACGATTGCGCTATTAAATGAACAAGACAGGAGGACAATGCGGAGGGAAAGTGATGACTTCACAAATCAAAAGTTTAAAAATAGTACAATCTGACTCCATATATTGAAAGGCAAGCTTGGAATAGGCTGTTTCCCAAAGTAGCAGACCTGTAGTGTATATAGTGTTTAAACTAGAGGCGTTTGAATTTAAAAAAATCTCTGGTCAAAACTCAGTTGATATTCCTTGCCTCCTCAAGTTAGGAACCAACATGAAACAATAGGGTTTTGTTAGAGAGATTCAAAACCTGATATCTCCGCTTTGGGAAAGGGCATCACTCTCCATTTTGGCCATTGACGTTCTCACTAATTGGGTAACATGAAAATTGAGTTTTGTCCCCTTAATTCAAATATGTTCAAAATCGTGACGTCACACTTTCCCACCGCATACTGAACAGCCAATGATTTTTACTGGAAGATTGTTCTATAAATTAACACTTGCCCTTCAAGTTCCATGTAATATTGAGACTTGAGATGCCTATGAAATGAACTGCAACATGTTATTGGCATCTAAATTTCTTGGATTTGTAAAGCTGGTTATTACCCGAGAAATATAATGCGGAACGATTTAAATATACACAAGTTTCAAAAAATTTATGAGTACTATTTATTGTGTGTAACGTCTTTGATAACAACTGATTCATTCAACCTGTACAAATTCTGTCTGCGTCCAATATTGATAACATTTGAAGACTTATTCATCAGAAACAATTAAAGGATACTGGCGATGCTCTAACGTCACAGCAGTAACACGCAAAGGCGCCTGGCGAACATGGTGCTTGTCATTGTGGCTATACGACCAACTGAATAGGCTGTAAAGAAATGTTTATCTTACGAATTACTTCCCAAACAGCTAGCCGAAATAAAATTAACCTTTAGAATGAGAAATATTCCTTTATACATTTGTGTTTTTATGTAATTTACAAATTTCATGGAATTGGTTCAGAAACAAACAGGAGCTGGCTAATAAACTAACCTTCACAACACCACAACATATAAAATGGCACATGGTCCGTTCTTGTACCAAAATACATAGTCTGTTTCTGCGCAGATAACATGAATCAATCAACATGCTTTCCACAAATTGATAAAGGCTTGTGATGGTGGTGTGGTCTACTCATGTCCAAAGGAACCTGTCAAAACACATGATAATGATGATAGTACACTGTGTACCTATCATGGAGCTTGGTGCAGACCCGTAGCTGCTAGGGGCATGTGGGCATTGCCCCCCAACGGTCAGGTTTGTGGATGCATTACCCCCTAGAGGAAAAATCCGATCGAGTATTAGTTTCAAATTTAGTGTCAGATCCTTACTCGAGTTTTCGTGATCGATTTTAAATAGAACGTTATTCGATTACAGGGATTATTTGTTTATTAGTTTCCTCTTGCATAATAGACGTTATTGCAAAATATTGGAAGTGTGCCCCTCTTGCAAAATGCTGCCAACTGCGGGCCTGGCTTGGTGGTTATGTAATAGTACGCAGTATCGGTAATTCACTATAAATAAGTCTTGCATAATCTGCTTCGGTTCTTTCAATCCATAATCGTCCCTTTAACAAGCTTATCTTTCGTTTTGAAGATATCATCATTTTATTTGTTTATAGTAGAAATTTTCCTCAGCTCATAATTATCTTACATAGCTTAATTTGTTTTTACTCATGGAAAACGCCTTATGTTTAGAGCATTATGCTATCCAAGCTGCTTCTAGCTTATATGTTTAAAACCCTTAGATGAAATTAAATTTGACTTGATTTTATATTAAAATTATACTGTTTTAACCGCTATTTTCTTCTAAAAGATTAAATCAAGCGTGCTGATCCTAGTTTTTTGCCACTTGCTTGCTGGGAATTGTTCCTTGTCTCTGTCATCCTTCAGTGTGAACAGTCACAGGACATCAAATACATTGCCAGGAGAAAATCCTCTGGTTATGGTTTCAATATCTTGACGGGAAATGTCGCTGTCAATAAATGAAAATGAATCATAGATGGAATGAAAGTATACCAGTTATGTTTCTTA
>JAAAKL020016864.1:0-10850 GCA_010016065.2 Carybdea cf. marsupialis auct. non (Linnaeus, 1758) | reverse complement strand
ACAAGGGAAGATGCTGTGTCTGTAATTATTGGCGAACTTTCGCGGAAAAAAATGTTCTCCTAAAAGGGCACATAGCTACCCCCACTGCCCCCGTGACTAAAAGACAGGGGGGCAGCTGCCCCCGTGATTCCGGCGGCCCTGTCTGGACGGCTTAACTGTGGACCGCCCCGAGGTTTGGTCCATGGAGCTTACTAAATATATTGAACCGTATGACGTTTTGAAAGGAAACATGGGAAAATGATAAACAAATAATTGCCAAAATAATAAAACAAAGAAATTACTTTCCCATAAACGCAATAAAAAATACGTGATCTAATGAATTATTTCCACAACTCGGCTACGTTCAGTCTATTGTTGAGCTCTACCTCATCAGAAACGTTTAGAATTGGCTCAAAATTACAGAGGTTTCCCGGGGTCTGTATGGTCGGCTATCATTTCTTAAGCAATAGAATTGCTATACATATCATGTACGGCTCTCAGGCGATAATGGTAAAAAATAATCTAATCACTAAAGTCGATTGTTTTTAGCTTTTGATGGACCATTGTGTAGGCTCTTATGCATTCAGTCAAATGACACCTCTACTCTCAGCAAAAGTTTTACTTAACTTTTTATTACTTGGCACCGGTATTTTAACTTTTGCTTGAATTTTCCGTAGGTTACGCAGGATCACCATCTCATCTTGTCTATTCCGTATTTTTAGTCACCTTCAGTCACTGCAGGTTTTTTGCAAGAGGGTGCCTTGTGCCATAAAGTAATCTTGGAGCCCTCCAGTGTCATTAAGTGTACTGAATATATCAGTAATCAAATTCGTTATCAGCCTTTGAAATTTATTACCTCAATTAAAACTAAAAGGACACTTTTAAAACGAGGAAATATCCAATTACGAAATATGAGTTTAAGAGGAGATGAGAACACATCTTATTGAAAATATACGTAGATTTCACTATTCACAGTTGAGTTATTTCAGAGCAATAAAAAATAAAGTGTTATGAAGTTGTAACAATAAAATACATTTAACACATTAAATATCTTCGCGCCTTTATTTTCGGTTAGCGAAATCTGACATTATCCTATGAATGTGAATAACGATAAGCAACTTGTGCTCAATGGATAATACAGCCAATGCTGCCAAACGCTTTTGTTCCATAGAGTTTCGCCTTTGCAATTCGTGACAAAGATGCACAGATAGATTTTTGAACTTTATGGCCAGATTTGGAAATGGTCTCTTTGCATTTGTTCTCAATCAGCTGTAGGCATGTCTCGGTCTCAAATGTTTTTCATTCTGAGATCAGATCAACATCAAGGAGTCCCTAGATAAGTGATGATGATGGACAATTTCCACTCCAAGTTCCCCGTCAAGGTTTTCAGGTTTTGTTGCTGCATTTTCCAGTTCAGTAGGCTCTAGCCAAACCAATTGTTGCAAGAATCTAAAATGCCTGTCCAACTGCCCGTATGCATAAATTCGTCCTTGTATAGCTGCTAGCAATTTGTTAATGATCCGAAAATAAACATTTTGTCGAAATAAGTTCTTTGCAAAAGCAACAGTGTCGTCAGGCTGTTCAGCCAAAGAAGAGCAATAATCTGCAAAGTAGTTCGTTTTTCGCCTCTCCCTACGAGATTCCGTGCGATACACTATTGCACCAGCATCGATGGCTTTTTCTCTAAAAAGCCATATTTGTCCTGCAATGTCTGTACATAGTACCTCAAGGCTAGAAGCAAACTTTCTGCCTTGTTGAAGGGACAACCTTCTTTCTGGAAACAAATACTGGCTTATTAACTCTTTCCAGCACTGCCTCCCATAGAAAATGAAAGAGAGCTGTATCTACCTACGTCATCTTTTTTCACCAATCCACGTGCTTCTACCTACACTGCAGCCTTCGTCTCTTCATTCTGGGCAATTTTCTTCAACAATTCGACCTCTTCTTTAAAAGCTAATGCTAGTGCACGGACGGCATCATAGCGAGAAGACCAACGAGTTTCTGCCAGTTTCTTCACCACCAGAAATTTCCTCTCGTGTTCGGCGCGCATGTCCATGTGTATTTTCCACATTGACGCTGAGGCACTGTAGAAAGTGTACACTTTCTGGATGATGGAAGACAAATTCGCTGCTTCTGTAATAGCTTCTACAGTACAAGGACGAACGAGCTTGAGCGAAAGGGCACAGGAAGAACAATACTCCACGTATCCACAGACTTCCTTGATTCCTTGTTGAACTCCTTGTACTTTCTGGACATGCTACTTGCATTACCGTAAGATTCACCTATGCAAAAGTTTATGTCAATATTCTTCTCCTTAAAATATTGAAGGACAACGTCGGCAATGAAAGTAACCGTACGGGTTGATATTGGTACAAATGTCAGAAATCAATGTTAGTCCTTGCAAAAATAGGTCTAAATTTCTTTTTCTTCAATGACCTTGCCGCTCCCAAATTTACATCTTAGGTGTGGAGTCCTGAGCCACAACACAGTCGGTACCCCCGAAAAAACCGGCAGTAACTTCAGTAAAATCACAAGGATAAGATAAATTCCTTCCAGGCTTATAGTCTAATGATGTGTTCGAAAAGTAACGTATACGGGTAGAGTATTTCTCACATCACAACTTTGTTATGAGTTATCCACATTTGGACAATTTTTTTTGGCTCAGGATAACTACTCCCGACTCTTCATAAGGTATTGTAATAAGGATCTCTCGATAGTTTGATAGAGCTCTTATTGGCTACAAAACTTCCCTTCGATGTTAAAAATCCCCCGAGGTCTATCGGTGTCCGACAGTAAGCATCGGCTAAAAAACGTGACTGGGCTTTTAATGTACTAAGTTTGTCTTCGGAGAAAGGTTTATTTTTGTAATCTAAGCATAAAGAATTGTCAAACTCGTTGAAGTGCTAACTTTCTGTTGCGGAATGGAAAACTCTGAGCCATGTTGCAAGACATAATTCTTCGCGTCATAGAAGGTGTTTAAGAAAATCTTAAATGTGGTAAGTCCTATCACTATCCTAGAGCCTTTTGGAACTTTTACAACCCGTACTCAATATGTATTCAGAAAATTGTTCAATTTTCTTCTACATTTTCATAAAACCAAAATTTTTCACCGATGAGATAATTTTTTAAATATATCTCAGAGAAATAGAAAAATCTGTTACCGACAGGATTTATACCCGTGACCCATTTTAAATTATCTCTTCTCAACAAGATTTGTGTTCTTTCTGTTTCAGCACCTTGTTAAAAACTTTCCCTTAGAGGACACAGTAAAAATTTGTGCTATAGAGAAAATAGGATTTGAAAATATCAAGTTTGAGGAGATTCTAGAGAAAAGTGAAAATGTCACTTCCGGGATTTGAACTCGGGACCAATGCATTCGTGACTCTCTACTTTACCAACTTTCACTCTCCTCTAGTATCTCTTCAAAATTTGATAACTGCATAGCCTCTCTTGTCTTAACAATTTCTAACTTTCAATGGGCCGTGGGCTGCATGATGGGCCGGATGGCAGTTCTTCCATGGTCACGTCACGTAGCATGAAGACGATGGTCTCCAAAATTGCGTAGAGCTGGATGCGATGTACACCGGTGGAGTATCAGAAGCTAGTATGGAGACAAGTGAACTATCACGTTTTTACTGCTACGTTTGTAACGATCTTTCATAAGACCTCTGAAGATAATGTTTGTTAATATCGAAAGCTAAGGAATAAGATTAATCGAGAGAAGACATCGTCATGTTTTTGGCACCATAACTTGGGTGTTTTTATTTATTACGTTTTCCACTCGAAATCTCAATTGCAACTGTCATAAAGAAACGTTACGACGAGGATGCATTGCAACTATTTAGAAAATACCAGTATCTAGAAGGAAAGTTGGAAAAGGCAGGACTCGATACTAGTAAACTATGTTACCACTGGGTCACCATGGCTTTGTAGGTAGAGCAGCACGACGCGATGGAGTGGGTCCTGAGTTGGAATGCCGGTGGTGAAATTTTTCGCAATTAAAGCGCTTATAATTTTTAAAGCTTATAATTCCCAACCACATTTATATTGTCCTTTTTAATAATTTTTTGTTTACTTTAGAAATTGCCCTTATTATTCCAAAGTTTTTGACGCGTTTAAGCAGAACAATAGAAGCTAGGAAAAGGCGAATTCGATGAAATGGTTGAGAATGACTGATCTATTGGTTTGAAAAAATCCCATCTATTTATGATATTGAATGCAATAACTTCCAACAAGACCCTGAGTTTACAATAATTGTAAACTAAGGGTCTTGTTTGGAAGTTATTGCATTCAATATCATAAACAGATTATTAATACTTAACCCTATTCGTATTGAGCTTTATATGATGTATACGGTGCACGTCTGTATTTGGGGGTGGGGGAGGGGGTTGATTCCACTCTCCCTCTAGCAAATGAGGTTTTTAGTCCAAAACTGTTCAAATTTGGCATGCTGATCGTGCAAAATAAAATGTGGTATATTATCATAACTTGTTTTATTTTCATTTAAAAAATTTACTGACATCAGCACTTTCTTGCATATTTTGAAACACAGACTTTGAAGGTAATTATGCTTTTGCATCTATTTGCCAACTAGTAGTGGTAGAGACCTGATTTTTCTAAAATCATGATGTGTAAAAATGGCTAATCATGATCAATAGGTATAAAGACTTTAATCATCTGTTATTTGTCTAAAGATTGGTTAAGTTATTTGATGCTGCATTCGATTTTACCATCAAGGCTAAGTTATTGCAGTTTTCGAATGAAAACCCTTTTGGGCCTAAGAAATGCTCTGTGTATTTAAAATTATGTTTCGCTTCGATTCGAAAACCAAATAAAAAAGGCCGTAGAAAAGTGTTTTGATGTAAGAAAGCGCTCCCAACTAACCACGAAGACCGTGTGTCTTCCACAAATAGCAGCATTGCAATTTACTCATTTTCTTGCCAGTGCGAGACAGGCTATGTCGGCCGCACGATTTTGAGGTTAGTTGAGAGAATTAAACAGCATGTTCCATCCTGTATTCTCCAAGCATCAGCTCCTACAAGGAAACAACGACCTCGGGTTTTTCAAAATCTAACACTAAGCAATGTGACTCTGCCATAGGGCAGCACTTGCTTGAAAACCCATACTGTGCCAAAATGTATACGGACGATCGCGTCCGCGTAATAGATAAAGCTAGATCTGCTTTTCACTTGGCAGTTCTAGAATCCATTCATATCATAGCAAGAAAACCGCTGCTTTTTAGACAAAAAGAATTTGAGTTCTCATTAGGCCTTTTCGGTTAACCATTCAGCTTCACGGACACTGATTGGTCAAAACAACACCAATCTGGCAGTCAGATTTCTGATTGGCTACCTCGTAAAACACAGTTGGGTAAATAATTTTGTTGATTCAGGTCATCTTCTGACGAGTTGTACTTTAAGGAGTGTCAGACGAAAAAAGCTTTTAAGTACAAAATGAATTCGCTATTTCGTGCAGCTCTATTATTCTGTACCATCAACAAACTTTTCGAATACTCGAACAGAAACTTGCCAGATGCTTTTTCCTTTTTCTGTCAGAAAATGCTATAAGAATGATTGGTAAAGTGTACACAATTATACCAGGCCGTGCTTTCATTGTTAACCCTACTGTGACATCGAAAATTTTTTCTTCTTTTCCGGCCTAATGAAGTTTAAGAAATTGTTTGTGCAGCCATAAGCACGGACAGCATTAGTTCCACATCACCGAACGCCCTTGCGGTTTTTAATCTTGTGCTGAGAGGGTTTGCAACAAGAACGCTTACTTTTCTTGTTAGTGCGAGGTATACGCTAAATATGTAGTCGCGGTGAAATATCAATTCGGTTTTTTTTATCTTTCTGCAGTATAAATCGATGCTTTTTGCCGCAGAATCGGAACAAATCGAGGTAAGACGAGCAGGAAATAACTGTCAGACCATTGTGGTTCTGATGGGGGAGGTTTGAAGTTCATTAGTAGTATTTCCGTTCTAAATCAGCCACCAAAAATAATTTATGCCTGCATTATTACTCGATCCATTTGTCAGAGACTGCTTTCTGTGACCCTCCCCATCAATTGCAATGAAGAACCAATATCACTGAGTATATTGCATTATACGAACACTTGCACGCCTTTGGGACCCTCTTGGTTACGAAAGTCTCGCTTTGCAATCTTGCACTTTGTTTCCTACTAATCCTTGCACAAAAGCAGCGTGCTACAAGTGCCAGAGATATAAAAAAGTCTGAGTTAGCAAAGGTTCCTTTGATTGGAAATGTAACAGATGCAATTTGGATAAGGTGTGCAGTGTTCCATATTGTATCAGTGTTTTTGATTCACGTATGACCATTTGAACATTTGCAGTGTCTCTCCTAATCTCCCTGCCTCCTGCTATACCGATTTAGTATACCTTATCTGACTACTTATGTGTTCATAATTGTTTGTAGACTCTAGGGGTGGAACACCTCAAAATCTCTGCACACTCTTAAACTCCTCATTTTAGCGTTGACATGTGGCACTTGGCGTACCATTGTAAGACCCATTACACACTACCAGGTCTTGGAATGTCCCAAAATTGTTTAATTGATCGAAAAAAGGGTTCCGGATATGCTTTAGAGGAATCCGCCTAGTTTGAAAACAAAAACCTTGGAAATACTCGCAGTGCAGTAGATCTGTTACATTTCAATACCTGTTCAAATCTCTTCTCTTCCCTTCCATCTCATCGTTTTCCACACCTCGTATATTTCAGGACCCGAGAGAAGAACAAATGATCTTAGCTGCGGATACAGATGAGGAAGATTGATGATGCAAACCCGAACAAACAATCCTGATGGATCCACCCTCGTCTCTGTGCGAAATATTTTATCATTTTAAAGGCATTCATGGTGTGTTTATTACACACGTGCATCCGAAACCACGTCGATCGAAATGCGTTATAGTTTCATTTGTTACAAACAGCCGTAATTACCTTGAATAAATTCAAACTATAACTATTTTTATAGTTTGTTTTGTAGAGTATCACCAGTACTCTTTGATGGAAACCATATTTCTTGTTCATCTTTCGCATAACTTCTGTTGGAAACATGTAATGTATTCATGTAAACTATTCATTGGAAAATGTCTCTCGTGTCAACACTGTTGTAAATATTGAGGCAACATATGTTCCACTCCCATCATTCATATGATTTGGTTTGTTAACGTACCAAAACCAAGCAAATAATGATTTCCGCAAGAAAACAATAATCGACTGCGGAAGTGCTTCTCTTGTTTTACCGATGTGTCGATACTTCTCTTAGCTACGTCTTAGTGACGGAGAACAACTAAATTTCTAACTTCCAGCACCTATTCTGATTCAAGCTTGCGAGTTTTTCGTTGAATCTGCTTATCTAAACTTCCTCTGGAATTTAGATAGTATTTCAGATTCTTGTTCCTTTACGTCGCTATCAGCGCGCAGTTTGGTACCCGTCCCCTCAACCATGTTCGCCAGGGGCCGATTTAAAGTTTTCCACATCCAGCCATCGTTATACAAGGTATAACGGGTTTATGGCGTGGCATGGGGAAATTAAGAAGTGCAAATCAGACATTAACAGAGAAGAGGTAGGTGCCAAAGCACATGAAAACTACAGTAAAATTCGCTAACCATAACACACCACATTTTTAAGGATTTGTACACTTGAGCAAGTACTTTTAGTATGATCTGCACGCTTTGTTTTACGATAATGTCAACTGGACTTTACCATAACAATTTGCATATAATATGTAAAGTTATTCTTTCTGTAATACTTCCAATTATAAACTGATAAAATATAAGTTTACAAACCGTATTTTCATTAAAGTTAAAATACTTTCTCTCATTAAAAAGAAATAATTAGAAAATATAGGGATACTCGAGCACTTCTCGACGACAAAACGATGATTGCTATAATCTTTACCATCCATTAATCCCCGTGGGTTTATTTGTCACAAATGGCTTTGGGGTTAATATGTAAATTGTCATTTTCTGATATTTTTAATAACATAACGACCTTCAGGATGTTAAAAATAGCGAGGAAACCAGAAGCTTGTCAACATTTTAACTTTTATTGTTAATACCACGATATCGGAATACGGTGTTGCTCTGATCTGTAATTTTTAGCACTCCTTCTTGGGCGTGGTTGTAAGACGAAACTGAATTGGTTGAGTTTTTATAATTGTGTTGTTTAGCCTATTAGTGTAGAGAATCATCACCAGGCCCTTTAATGTCTACTTCTTGGTCACATTAATATTGTAACTACAGTTTTTCCTTACTTGTGATTGTATACGCAGGCTAGATTAATAAAGTTACGTTTTACATAATTTCTAGCGTATTTTCTCAAAGTTACCCCCACAAATTGAACTTATAATATTAACGCGAACAAGCAGTAGACATTAAAGGGGCTGGTGACGATTCTCCACAACTGGGCCGTGTTGCTAAGTAGCTTCTTTCTCGAGCCAAGGAAATGGACACGAGGTTTAAAGACTCATGCAGGACCTTTGACTACAACTTTCTCGCTTACGTAATTATGCGCTAAAACTAGATGAATATCTCAAACAACGACTTGATTCCTTTTATCAGTAAACACAATCATGTGACCAAAAACGTTAAAATCGAGGACGTGTTTTTACTGGAGCGAAGTGTTTCAATAGGAGCCTTCAAATCTTACACCCGTTTTCTGACTAAAGGTAGAGGCGATGATAAACTGGCTCTAACAGCTGACTGAAACATTAAATAAGTGTTTTACAATGGAAATCAGGTCTGGAGTAGGCTCTGACACGGAGTGTCTCATTTTAGCAAACTTTCTGATATAGATAGTCTTCTACATTGATGGGTTGATTGCCTCTTAAGTACTCTTAAGTATTCTCCTAAATTACACAACGTTGGCATGGAGAACGGTTTCATCTGCAACCCGGTTCGTAGAGACGTATCGGTAGAAAAGTTATCTCAGTCACGGTATAAATACCATGATACTATATCGATTACCACTTAAACAGCAAATAGTTTAGAAGGTAAGGAAATGAAATAAGTCGTATTTGAATGGGGAGGGCATAGTAACCGAGTACGGGCACTCCGATTCTTTTGGCAAGACAAGTGAGTTACTGATGCCTCGCACCAAATCAACTGCTACGCAGAGGGGGCTTCGTAGTCTAACCCTTGACCTTATGGTGAAGACCGGGTTAAAGTTCTAACATTGGAATAATCGTATCGTTGTTAATGTTGCTGGTGAAGAGGGTTGTGACAATGTGTACCACTAGTGGGCGGTTAGGGTTAGCTTACACGACGAAAATAGTCAAATGTCTCGGTCATCTCGGCCCTAATTATGAGGGAGGCGACCAGGAAGAGTGAAAAATAATAGCCCTGTGTCAGCTTCAAGTAAGATACCGGTGTGTTTCAGATTTGAAGAAGTTATCAACGAGAGACGTCACCCTTTACCCTATGATAATACAAGGAATACGTATTAATTGCGGAAACCCAACTTTCCTTCCATTGCTATATGATACATTCACTATGAAATAGATTATTTTTATACAGCTATCAACATATAGAAAAGCATTACATAGATAAAAAGCGGTCTCTAAAAATCTTCGAGAACATCTGCATTTAAATATCTGTCAATTATTAAATACAAAATTTGTACAACTGCATCCCAATAAGACTTGTATGTTGAAATAAACTGACTTCTTCCGCAAACAAGACATCCCTTATGTTACCGGGACCGCTATATCTTTTATAGATCTGTCTATACGCCTCTTCAAAATATGCAAAGCGAAGATCGACATCGTCTTTTATGTTATCGAAATGGGCATAATATTTGCCAAAGATGCTGCCTAATTTACTACCTTACTGCAGCTTACTCCAGGTAGCTCGTTTTGCCAATGAGATTTAAATATACATCTCCAGGTTAGACCAACCAACTCTGGTAACCCTTCTCTCCTGTTATGACTTGGGATGTGAGAGGCACCGTCTGACCACAGCCAAAGGCGACAAACTTGTTAATAACCACAATCGATTACTTTCTTGTAGTTTGCCTAACCTCCTCAAAGATCTCACACGAAGACTTGGAAGCATCGAACAGGTGGTAATAACTCCAACATATCTTTAACATCAAGCTTCTGTCGTGTTCCCTGGCTCTTCCACACCCTCAGTGAGATGTGAAACTCTCATTCTAGATCGCCGCGCATAATCACGCCTCGTATCCTCGGAAGGACCAAAGGGTGCTGATAGTCTACTATGTAATTCTCGCCTCCGAGTATCAATGGCGCTAGGCGAGTTATCAAGGGGTTGGTGAACTTTGGGGCGTGTTCGAAATGATTCTGATAATTGAGAAGGAGGGGGCAAGGATGCCCTAGCCACTTCCGTGGTGTCCGATGACCTATTTAATAATTCTGATAAAAGTCGATTCATTTTGTCTATTTTTGTATTCATATTATTTATGGTTTTTCCATACCTATTCAGGGTGTCTAGTGTTTCAGATTTTAATTTTGCTATTTCCCTTTCAACATGTAATTTTAACCCTCCTTCAGTCAGATCTACTTTGACCGCTTCTTCAATTTCATCCACAACTTCCTTTATTTGAATTGTCATCTTCTCAAGCTCACCAGATTCTTCTGTATCATCGTCGTCGTAGTATACCTCCTGAAAATAAATCAGAAATAAAACACCATTATACCATGGCTTCCATACGTACAATGCATGTAATGTAAATCTGTATCAATTATATATGAGGAAAGCGACCCTTATACTACATATTATAGAACTCATTAAACATGAAGTGCTTGAGTATTTATATCAATGAAATGGCACTGATGAAGCTAACAGCGAAACAGAAAATAAGGTTGCTGGTGGTGGTGAGAATTCGGGATCGACT
>JAAAKL020016863.1:0-10850 GCA_010016065.2 Carybdea cf. marsupialis auct. non (Linnaeus, 1758) | reverse complement strand
GAATAGAGTTTCCACCATTTCTACAATGGATGTAACACTAAGTGCTTTTCTCTCGTCTACAATAAGTGTCCCTTCTCCGGAACTTGCGTAAATACTATCTTTCTACCGGATAACTGCGCCCGGCTGCGAAAGAGGTAATAAAATAACTTTTGATAGGTGCTTTTTATAGGAGCCTCTCTTTCAAACAGTTATGCTTACCTTTTCTATAATTTGAAGAGTCACTTTTCTGGTTAGAATAAACAAGCAGATGCCTTTTGTATATTTATAGATAGTGGCAGTTTTGTTAAAGGGAGGTATAGAAGACCTGTCATGTTTGTATGGAGTACCTTCTTACTAGGCGCTGATATGAGGGCGGCGCCAAATAGAAACCTTGTAACTGGAATGGTTTTGATAAGAGGAAGACGCTAATTAGATATGACGTGGTTTCTTGCAAAGTTTAATTACGATCGCAAGCGTAGTGGTTTTTAATTCTAATTATATCTACTATTCATTGCAGAGTATGAATGATAGAAATATGAAAGTTGAATAATTCATGAGCTGGAAAGCCTCTTAAATCGAAAGTCTGTTCTCAATACCGCTTTTATTTATTTGGTACTCAGCACTCAATTTACGTCCACTTTAAATGCATGTGTTTCTAAGTCCTTAATGAAACATGTCATACTGTTTCGTAAATCTCTAAGATGAAAAATATGAAAACAGAGAAAGGCACGTGTACAATTTTTGCTTATTTGATATGGATATACTAAAAGCAAAACATGGAACATTTTATGTAAATCTGAGCAGCTGGAAAATTTTAATAGTGTTTTGTTAGAAAAGGTGAAGGTAGTCCCATACTCTGTTACAGATCGTAGGGGGGGGGGTGTTTCGGAGGGGGTTGATATGGTAGAAAATCACTTGTCCTGGGCCACGGAATAATGAGGTAGGGTGACCAGTTCCTTTCCTTGCCCCCCATATCGTGTCCACGATAATTCCAGGTACCGATTTTCCTGCCAGGTTAACAGTAGTAGTTTTCAGACTCATTACCGACGATGGAACCGAACAATCGACCTTCAGCTTGATAGAGAAGCTCCTTACCGACTGACAGACAAACAGGTGAAGCAACTTCAGTACTGCCCTAGAGTGAAATGAGACCCAAACTTAAATTGCCTTTAAAAATCATGTAGAACAATATAGTAGGTTCAATTTATACTATCCAGTTCACCTTTTGAAAAGATAGCTCAGCATGAATGAACAGACAGTTTTGTGGCTAAAAGTGGGAACATGTTTTACTATTATGTGCAACCTTTTCCTTGTCACTCCTCACACATTTGAATTTATTCCTGTAGGATTGAGTAACATTGTCAATAATATCAAAGAAGGGAGGAAGAATACATATATCTACATATATATTTCAAAATTAAAAAAACAAACAATGAAAGAAAAAAAGCTTGCTTAAAATGTCTGATTTGTTTTTTAACTTTGATATACATATTATTAAAGACTCTTGCACTTGAATTATATATATTGTATTATCTATATATATCATATACGTATATAATCAACTCGTAAAATAGGTTCTATAAGCGTAATTTCTGATCCTTGGATGAGTATCACTTGATTTAAGGTGACAAGAGAAGTAGGAACCTGTAACACTGTACACTCTGACGAGGGTATGCAATTGTTGAAACCTATCGGAAAAGAGCTGGGAACGAGCAAACAATAAAGAGAGGGCAGGAGCGATGGCAATAAGGGAGATGGGCATACATTACAAGCACAAGAGGGTGGGTGGGTCAAATAACATTAGAAAACATAGCAATCATACAACAATGAATAGGTAGGTAAATCGATTGATAACTAAAATATAAGAAAAGGTATTGCCAGAAATATTATAGATAAACGACTTGTATGTATGTTTAAAACCAGTGCGGTGACAACAAAAACCAATCTACAATGTTACGGCTTGAGGTTTAAGTAGTATATCGTACTGGAAGTGCTTGTGTTTGATATCTTCAATAAACCTGAGGAAGTCAGAAACAGACGACATGTCATCCAAATGTAGTTTCACTTTGGCGTGTTGTTCCTTAGCAGAAACAGCGATTTTGAAAATGGGTTTTAGAAATAACACAAAATTTTGGGTTATAGAATTCCAAATACGAAACACAACATGGGTGGTGGTGTTAAATGAATCGAGAGAAATTGATTGGTTGATGATGGATACTACCGTGGATTTTCGAGGCAACTGGACACGTGAACTAACGTTTGTTATTTCTACTTATTTAACTTGTTTACAGATTATTTCAATGGCGGAGTATGTCTTTGGAGAGAGCCACGTGATCTAGATTTGGTAGCCCGAAAGCCGCACCAGAAAGTTGTGTTATGACAAAACTCGGGCGATCCCTTTAAATTCTTTTCTAAAACTTCCAGTTTTAAGACTAATTTGCATTGAAGATAGGCTTTAGGATCATAATCCTTGATAGGCTGCACCGTATGCGAAGGAGATAAGAACTACAGCCCCTCTAGCTCTTCGCCGCAAATAATTTATTTGGATTTCTTTTGGAACGGAACAATTTGTTTACACGGCAATATGACTGTGAAAAAGGAAATCTGAGTCGACTTTTGTAATGTACGATGTAGTGAATTTTCTTCAACTCTTGCATTCAATTTTCACATCGATGTTTAAGTTGAAGAAGGAGGAATTGATGATACTGGTTCTTTCAAACATTGCAGTTAAAAGTGGTGATAATAATAGAAAAGGTTTGGCCTGGATTGAGAGTAGGTACCCAATCAATTTTCCAGCTCCTTGACTTGTATCCCAAGCTCTGTTGAATTTTCTGTTTCTTTACTGTCGAAAATAGCAATAGCTCTGTATCAACAAGTCCCGTCGCATTTCATTAGAGACTAGTATTGTAGAGGGTTAGAGTTAGAGTTTAAGACCTCGTCTTAAAGCGCTCTATGCACCGGTGAAAGTTAAATTATATTGGCCAAGCCCTAACTCTTCTTTTAAGAGTGCAAGGCGTGCAAGAGTGCAAGGCGTTCAAGGCGTGCAAGAGTGCAAGGCGTGCAAGAGTGTAAGGCGTATTCCGCAGAGCTAGACTTAAATGTCTGGGCATATTTGAATAACACCTTCCTTTAAATTTATCAGTGATACGAGAGATGGCCTTGTATACCTGACGTGCAATTTTCACCTTACTAAAAGGTTTGTTTGAATCAGAATTTTTAGGAATTGGTACGGATAATACAAAGTTTGGATTTTATTTTTTAAATGACATAAGAAACAAGTGTAGGGAGTTTTTCAGGAAAGGAAGTTTTATCGATACTATGAGAAAATAAAAGAGATGAACTCGAATTTCTAAGATAAAACATTTTTTTGGCTGTCGTTGATTTTGAAAGAGCACTTTCCTGTAATTTACTGAAAAAAAGAAGGATTTAAAAGTGATGCCTCTAGTTAAACGCTCAGTTACCTCGATATTTATCTAACACGTGACATTCCTCTGAATACAACATGAGACGCTGCTTCTATTCCGGAGCCACATTTAATGAGACGTTGGACTATTTAAGTAGAAGTTAATGAGTATTTTGTGGCGCAAAACCAAATTGTACACTCTAAAAAGGTAGTAATGGAAGACCCAATAGCTATGCGATTAGATAAAATATTTGGTAAATACGAAGTTAGAGACATAGTACTTTGGCTCCCTATTGTTGTTAGCCAATAGTCTCTTCAATGTGAACTCTCCGATGAGCACGCAAAGTTGTAAATTATCAGCAAATACGGAATTCATGTTTCACTGTTAAACGTAAATAAGCGAATCATCCCTGTTTCTTAGTTTGTCTCCCGCTGAGTCATGGAAGTCATAGAATCTCGGTGGGGACATTTTCGCTTTTGTCTAATATCCCTTCGAACTTAACTTTCCTTTATAATAATTTTGAGTTTCATAAATTTGGATAGACGACGTAGCAAATATTGCGGTTTTTATCGTAGTTTTGAAGTCGGGCGGTAGTCTCTCTTAAAGGCTTTTTTGTTACTTCTAGATACCTTAATTTTGAGAGAGAAAAACTCAAAATGACAACTTTTCGCGTATGCAATACGTTATAAATTTGATTGTAAATATTGCTGCCTTTTTTCATCTTTATTAAACGTAAAACCACTAATACCAACATCATTGTGGCGTAACAACATCACGCCCCAAAGCAAACCATAGAAAAAGAAGTCGCAAACTGGTAACGCAACAGTCTATTGCTTCTCGAGCATCAACAATAAATCGCGAACGTCTCGTTTTCCAACATCGTGGAAATACAGCTTTTAAGGTAATGTTAAATTAATAGGAGGTTTATTTGGCCTGAACTAGAATTCCTCTCATCGGTATTTCGACCAGGGAAATTGTTAAGATTACCTTTTTTAAAATAGTTTATCAAGGTATATTTCCCAATTGATCCAGAATTGTGCGACTTATAGCTTTTATATCTTGGCTTTAAGTTTGATTATTTGACGTCCTTCGAATGCATTGGAGCCGCAATGCAATTGATTTCCGTCAAAGCATGTGACTGCGTACTGGCAAGTTAGAACCCATTAAGAACACTACTTCAGCAAATATTTGTAGCTGTTACGAATATGCATAATAAACAAATATTGCACCCAAGTCTTAGTTTCGATGCGTACCAGCATCATGTCAGCATTCGTAATCATTTCGAAACCGTGCTAGCATGCGGAACATTATTGCGTTGGAAGTCACATGATGCACTATAGCGTATCACTAATAGTATTGTTCAGTAACACATAAATATGCTGATCCATCTAATTAGAGTTTAAGTTCTACTTGGCGCTGTATGTAATAATATTTGAACTGTAAGATGAGATAAAATTTTTTATCAACGTGACTCTTCTTTATGTTCGAGACTAAGTTGTAGTCTCCGTTCGTGTGCTCGAGTCGGTCATCGTAACAGTAGGTGAAGAATTGTCAACTGCAGTCTCTTTCATGTGCTTTCCTTCCATTAATTCTCGGTGCCTTAATCGTCCTATCAATAATACCTTTACATTGTTTATACCGTATCAGCTTAACCTATCCTGCCAAGCACAATGTATTACTATTGCACGACCTCCCTGCCATGCCAATAACTCAGCATCATGCGTCGATCCACACGAATACCGTTATTAACTGAATTATTTGTAATGCTTCAGTTTCCTTGGATGTACAATACTTTAGAATATGAGTAGATTTTTGTGCCTTTAAAGTGAGAACACTTGTTTACTTGTCAATACAGATCCTTTATATATTGAAAGAGAAGCACTCAGTCGACACGTGATGTCAATGCGTTGACTGACCGTAGAATCTCAAAATAGAGAAGGCGGGGGTGGGGGTTGAATTATAGGAACATGGGCTGGTCACTTCCTAACATATACGTAAGTACTGAAAGGGTGTGGTGTGGTGCGGTACTTCGTCAAGTAGTTCTCCCTTCAGCTTAGAAGCGTAAGTTGTAAAATAACAGGTCAGCAACCAAGGTTTCCCAGGTCGAGATCTAATATGCCATTGGTCTATAAGATTTCACTTTTCGCTCTCTTTTTAGTGTTGCCGGATGCTTTCCTGAGTGCACTACATGGCCTCTTCTCGTCGGAGAATTATGTAGATGGTGTCAGGAAATCACTTAGAGCAGGCGGATGTAATTGCAGTCGATCATCATTTATTGGTATGTGCCTGGCTGCTAAGCATGGACAGCAGTCTATCCCAGACCAGTGGAAGGAAAAGACGTTTCGTTATCCGGAACTGAAAGATCTCTGCGAGAAATTGATGCAGATCAGGAAGGCTTTGTAAGAGCACCGAAAAAGGAAGTAGAGAGACTTTGGGCCTTCGCATCCTTTTAAGTTTTACATTTCTGCCTCGTCTGCACCGTGCCGGATAAATTTAAGAATGGAACTGTAGGTCTAGTAACGAAACAAATGTTCTCCGTCCAAACTATGGTGGTACAGTAGTTTCAGTACGAGTGTGCGGATGCTCACATAGAAATGGAGCTTCTCCCGCGATTCTTAGTCTTATTCATCTAAATTAGTTTACCAGGTTCTTCAACTTTCTGAAACTTCTTCGAGTTCTAGAGTTTGAAAAGTTTTTCATCATTTTATAGGGTGGCATGTAATATTGATTTTAAGTATTGTAGGCACAACTTTAAACAGGCGGTCAGAGGAAATCTTTTAGGCAACTGCAGAGTAGATAACATGCCATCGATCATTCATAGGTGGTGATCAAGGTAGACTTGGAATGACAAAGTCACGTCAGGGTAATTTAAAAAGTTCACTGAACTGAAATTTCCCCTCTTTATGGTATTACACGAAGTTGCGTTTTCAATTTGTTCCACTCTAGCAAGCATTTGCAAAAGGTCCGTTTTCGTTTAACTGCTTTAACAGTTTAACTTTTTATGCGCATACTAGCTGTGTAGCGTAGACTGAGGGCCTAGCCGTAGCAATAAGTTTTTGTCTTCAAATTTTTCCGGCTCCGTGTGAATAATGCCTACGCTTAATATATTTGTTTTCACCTTTATGACTGGGCTCATCATACACCAGCACAGACATTTCGGTCATAATAACACGGTTTTAAGGTAATTATGAAGAACAAACATCTGATATTTTAATCATGTATTCATTCCCGTTTTGATATACCCAGTGCAATCTACTTTTACATGCAAAGTTTTATATCTTATTATGGTAAACTCATAAGGATTCCTATTACTATAACCAGGACGCTCTCTCGTATATGGATGGTTTTTTATATCTATGTTTTTTAAATATTTGGAACAGGGAAGCGCATTACTATTACAGTCTTTAGAAGTGTGGAGCAAGAATGTCCCCTTTCGCATGAGCTAAATATGTACACCCTTGAAGCAACCTGGAATCGATACCAAAACAGTGCTGTGCAAGTCTGGAGGGAAGGTAATGCCTAGAGGATAAAGTTGTCGAAAACAGGTTATAGGGTTTAGATAAATTTAAAGATTTCATTTTTTGTGTCGGAGCTACAGAAAGCTTCCTGTAAAATGTGGAAAACAATTATGAAGAATTCGTGGATCTTAAGCTCTGTTGAGTCGTACCTTGATGGCGAAATGGTGCCGGCTCAACCGTTGTTTCGGAAGCTTACTCCAAGTAATATAGTTCTGCGTTACTTCACTGAAAATATGTGAACAAATCATTTGTAAATGTACGTTTTCATACGTACTATCAATGCAGTGTCAAGAAAGTAATTTTATGCCAGTTGCTGCTAATTTGCACTCACGGCCAAGGAAGCATCGAAATTTTTAGAAGCGAAGTTCCCGTTAAACATTCCAACCAAGAAGTGTGAAAAATTCTGCCCCTTACGTTAATTTTTACTTTGATCAGGGGCGTATAAATGGGGAAATCAAGGTGCTGAGGTACTGTAATTACCACGAGATTCAGGACTTGAGTTTACTAACCCCCCCCCACCCCACCCCTCGTATTGACGTTTCCTGAAGTTAGGGCTTCATTACATATCGAATAAAATGTTTTGGGGAAGAGGTATATCAGTCGTAGGCACAAGGTGCGCTATCATCGGTAGAATATACCTATCTAGTAATGTACTATACATGACGTAGCTTCGTCAGATTCAACTACAGGAAGAATGTACTGAATCCTTTTGCGCCTTTTACAAAAGGTGATAACATTGTACTACGAAAGTACTTAGTTTTTGGCTTGGTTATGTTGGAGAATCGGTGAAAACAGGTCATCATAACCTTAGCTGATGACCAGTGCAAATTTGAATAGCTGAGTATTCTGGAAATGTCACGCTGACCAAACTTGCCAGAACTAAGAAATATAATCTGATCGCATTGTTAAAGGATTCAATTCTAACTTATTTATTCGATAGGTTTGCCTTCCGTTTATCTCAAAATCGATGATGTGTTCACAAAAAGGGTAATACGAAATCAGATCTGTGGTCATAGTATTAATAACCGATCTTATATGCACGCCTTAAAACTATTGATAGATCCCAGACCGTTTTACCCTATAAAGGTAATCAAACTGATCATACGATTTACTTCCCGATAAAAATTGAGGGTATTGTCGTCTACTTTATCGTAATAAAGGGGTAGATACCCGAGTTTTGGAAAAAGATCAGCTCCATTTTAGTTTAGTAGTGCCCTCCCGAAGTTTTCTTTAAAGGTCGACTCCTTTACGACCCCCACCCCCAAAAATGCATATGTAGAGAAAAAGTGAAAAGTAAACTCAATTATTTGACACAAGAATAATTATTTGACTTTAAAGGGATACTAGAGAAAAGTGAGAATGTCAATGATTATTTGACTATTCTCCGATTGATATGTTATACAGAGTGTATCTGGTGGACAACTAAATATCTTTAATATAACCTACATATTTGATGACCAGCTTCCTCTTTGCCCTCCTGCTGTATTGCTTCCTAGAGATGTCAATCGACTTTCTCATCTTTATTTTGGATTTTAGGGTCGGTGTAACTTGTAAGGGGGTCAAATGCACTTCAATCGATTAGACAAATATTGTGTATCTGCCCAACCCAATCCCGTGCAAATTGATTGAAAACTGGAAACTTGTCCTTCTAGAGGAAATAGAAAGCCCCTCATCTTTACGATATTGCCTGAATTGCATTGCAATGAGTAAGTCAGAGACCCCACAAACTTTATTGCTCCCAGGTCTCTTACTCTCCAAAATTTGAGAAGGAGTTGGTGCACGAATACCTCACATCCTTGATCGTTTCAAAACGTTTTTCAGCAATCGTCTGTCCCAGTTAGTCGATATACTACTTCCCCCGTCTTCCGTTTTCCCGATCTCTAATACTTTAAAATACTTTAAATAATTGTGCGTCCCCCTTAAACCTTTTATGAACTCCAATATCTGGAATTTCATTATTGCGTCTACCCCCACTAACGTATCCACCCGACAAGTAGGTTAGGGAGAGTATCATATACATCAACAATCAACTGCATAGAGCATTGTGGAATAAAACTTTAACACTGAAAAGGTTACAAATCTACCCACTGATTGTAGCAATGGCGCACTTCATGATTTTCTATGCACGTGTGATGGTATATGTTTGGTGGAAGTTATGGGACGCCTGTAAGCGAAGGGCCTAAGTTTTATTGCTTAGATTAACACAGGAAGCAACAAATTTGTGAGTACATTTTCTTATCACCACACTGAAATTTCAAGGTCGTTAAATAAAGATTCCATCTAAATGCTGCCAAAGGCTAGTTTGCTTTTCGTTGAATAGCATTTCGGGTGCTCTACTCGAAATTTGGAGTAGGTTACTACTGGGAAAAGGAGTTATTTTTCCACCGATGGTGTTTTATATATTGCGTCGTCAATATTCTCTATGCTGTCGTTGCCTAGTCTTGACGAGCTGGGTTCCGTCTGCAAACTTGTCTTTGGTACTACATTGGTGTAGATCAAATTGTGTGCTCAGCCAAGATTTTTTTCTGGAATGAAGCAAACCAGGCCGTAGATATGTGCGCGTTAATTCACTATAAGATGCTCTCGCGAATCAGTGGTTCTGTCTTGGAAAGATACTAAAGAATTGGAAAATGTTTCTCCATCGTGATGAAAAATGTAATCAGAACATCCTCACTCCTATGCATGAAATTGTGTGAGGAGAGAAGCAGGGATATGCTGCTCTTGACCCATATTGGTGTCACCACTTTGTGACCCACTCAAAGTAAATATTATAGCATGAGTAGCACGCCTTACCAAAAATTTTGATGCCCCAGTAAAGTAATGTCCGAGATTTGAGTGCCCTGAAGTCTGTCTCGCTATCTTGAAAATCTTAAGAGTCCACTTCATAATCGTATCAATTATATGTTCGAAAGCGCCGTAATCAGATTGATTCTTTTCCCGAAAATCGATTGCTAGAAAAGGAAACTTTGGAGGTTTAAGCAATTGATGTATATCGGTCTATGAGTTTTACATTAACTGCTTTTGAGGGCTCTGCGTCCCTAGATATCTTTTATTTCTTCATGTTGTTACGTCACTCAACATTACTCGGCTTACGTTTTGGGGATTTTACCAAGTAAACATTATAGTAAAGTTCTTGTGGAATTGTTTTGTCGATCGTGAAATTTGTTGTAGCTAACTTACAATTAACTCTTTTACCAGCTTTGCTCGGATGCCTCCTTAAGCACTTGTATCTTCAAACTGCTTTATATGTTTTCTTGACGCACGTTTTGTATAACATGGGTGAGACGGTTGCTTTAGGTCAAATTTTGTTCTAGGAGCAGGTATGCCCTGTGGGCTTAAGGCTCATTGCGGCCGTGATTTGCCCTCTGGTCAAATGTGACCTTCCCCGTGGCAAAAGCTTGCTAGCCAGTAGTTTCACGTAAATGGTTTAAGTGATTTGTGTAAAGCATCGTCACGAGTCTATGTTATGACGGCAATGTTGTAATATGTTTGTTTGTATACATGCTTCATTGCTTGAAATTGTCATGGTAACAAGACGAGTCTACAAGCACAAATAGAGTATACGTGAAACTACTTCAAGTGTAGTCTCTGCTTCGTACGCAGCGCACATCCCTTTGTCAATAGCTTCAAAGATAACAATACAAAAAATCTTCCACTTTGTAATTCAAAATCCTCGCATGTGAAATTCAACAATAATGGACAATAGTAGCGAAAGGAAAACCTCTAAAGTAATATTGAAATGAAACAGATCTGTTGATTATTGAAAATTGAAAGTAGTAGATGAATTAAATTCCAAGCGAATAGTGTTTAATTACGTGTAGTTTTGCATAGGAAATTGAGAGAAAAAATATGGTGACAATCACTGATCTCTAAAAAAAGACTGGATCAAGCTTCCTATTGTTTCCAACTACGAAAAAGTGTAGTCACGAGTACTGGCCCCCATTAGTTA
>JAAAKL020016862.1:0-10852 GCA_010016065.2 Carybdea cf. marsupialis auct. non (Linnaeus, 1758) | reverse complement strand
ATGATATCATAAATATGAATATAAAGCTGCTCCACATTTCGTCTATTTTGCTAGCTTGGGCCCCCCACCTCTATATCACATTAAATAACTCTCAATAACCCCTTATGATTCCTTCGACTCTCAACCCTCAATGTTTACAATGGCAGATGTGAGACCCATGTCTCAAGCAAGAACTGTCTTATCCTGGAAATCCTATTTTAACCTCTGCTGTCTTTCCAAACTTTCAAATCCTATTTTTTTAACAACACATTGCAGATTTGGTTGGGCTTTGGACAGAATACTGTACCAGATGCCAAGATAGCATTGGACTGGATATCTGTGTCCACCGTTGTAGTGTTTGGAGCTGATTTGGGTGTTAGAGAAATATAGCATGCTTTATACGGCGTTTATGTGGCTCAGTTGATAGAGTGAACGCCGCGATTGCATGGGTCACAGGTCCGAATCACGTTAGTGACTTGATTTTCTTTTTTTTGGCCTGGTGTATTTCCAATCACCACATTTCAAATCCTATCTTCTCAAAAATCTTATTTTTGCAGAGCGTCCAAGCATCAGTTGTACGCACCAATCTGATCTTTCTTCCCTATCACACTTTTCAGTAACTCTCACCAGAAGAAACGTTACCCAACTCTTCACTATTACTTGCTAAAATACCTGTAATTGACGCTGTATTTCTCTACCTATTCTGGCTCTTGTAAAATTAGGCAGAAAATAACCTTACCAGTGTCGCTATCATAGTCGATAGCTATTATTTAGGTAAAACAAACAAAAATGTATAAAGAATATCTTCATTAGCACCATTAAAATTTATCAAGCAACATTTATCCCTCCCCCGACCCCTTCACTTTCTTTTTGAAACAACTTTGGTGCTTAAGTGGTACTTAAGTGGTGCTGAAGTGGTGCTTAATCGATTAGTGGTAAGAAAACGGAAGTGTTCCCTATAGAAAGGTCCAAAACCACTCCCTTATATTTTTAATTTAGAGAAAAGGACTAAAATGGTAAGAAATATAACGAGTAAGGACTGTTCAACAAAATTATTAATCAATCATTTTCTTAAACGACAATGAAAATGATATTTTCATCATAATTGACTTTGCAATGAATCAAAAAGTACTCCCTAAAATTCTTTGATTCGTTTAAAGTAGGCCTACCCAACGATCATCCAATCATCGTCATCATTATTGGATGATGTTTAAAATACAATGCGATATAGAGAAGAGGGGATTTGAAAATATCAAGTTTGAAGAAATACTAAAGAAAAGCGAAAATGTCACCATAGAGAGGCCGGGTGCCCTTAAATAGCTTGAATGTATGCAGAGATACTGTAATGTCGCTGTCGCAAGCAAGACAGGGTAGAGCAACTCCCTGTCAGTAAAGCAAGTATTTCCTTGACTTTTATCTATTGGAGGAACTGTGATCTCTTCAGAATAATCAGGGAGTGGTTAAGAATCGTGTTTTAGTATTTGAGTGAAAGTTAGTATTAGGACAAAGGTTAGTAATCACAGAAAAAGGAAATCAAACATACAAAAGAATCACGTGGACTACAAACTCTGTCATGACAATACAATAAACACCAAATTGGAGTCAACATCTACAAAATAGAACTTTATACGGAGTTTGCCTTGAAAATTTGGTTGAGCTGTATTTAACTAGGACAAATTAGTACCCAAGCCTGGCACTTCTCCCTCCAAATTCTGAAAATGTCCTACCTCTCCCTTGTATTTGATAATGAAGAATCGACATTGGATTGACGTTGAATCAACGTGAGTTGAATCGCTGTCACTAGCTTGTTGATTACGAAACTTCTCGAATAATTGAGACTATCGGCGCAATAAAATTAACTAATGTGCGGTGTTTTTTATAAGAATTCTATTTATTCAGATGAACCTGTCTATAGAGAACACCTGCTGTTCCTGGAAAAAGTGTCCGCTATTACCAGGTGTCCGCTATAAAGAGGTTTTCAACTATATCTGCCTAATTTAATTAATCTTAATTAATCTTAATTAACTGATCCTAATTCATTAATCTGCCTAATTTCGCCAAGGAGAGAAGAACAAAAAGATACATCAATTCATAACAATGTTTTTAAATCTCATATATAAACCTCAATAATAAAGCTTTAACTAATAAAGCTGATAAGTTTAGGAGGATTTGAAAAAGTCACTTGTTCAAAAGATACTTACTGTATCATTAATGTTATCGGTTTATATTCTCCTGACAACTCAGGGACCACGAAGCCATAGGGCTAGGGGGGGGGGGGCTTAAATAGGAGTAAAGCACGAATGTCCGCTATACACAGGTTAATTTTAAGGCAAATGTTCACGCGGTTCCAAGGAAATGTGTCCGCTATAACAAGTGTCCGCTACATAGAGGTATTTCAATGGGAGTTTGACCATGATGCGGCCAGTTCCTCGCAAATGTATCCGCTATTAGCAGGTGTCCGCTGTATAGCATGTCCGCTATAGACAGGTTCGATTGTAGGAATCACGAGGCTCAAATTCGTCAAAATATAAGAATGTTTAAGAATCACCCTCAGGCTCATAATATGTAATCAGAAATTCCGAAAAGCCTTACAATTTAATGTACATGACCGTGGTAAATAACAGACGTTCTTTTTTTGATGTTTTTCGTCCTTTTATACCACACATGCGAAAGTTTAAACCATATGAACGTTAGGTCGGAAATCGGATTCACATATTTCGAATGTTTATTTTGAACGAGAAAATACAAAAGACTAAATATAAGAATCGTAAAATTGAACACTGAAAAAATGTAGGATTTTGAAGTTTTAGGCAATTGTTCTTCTCCGCTCCATAAAACTCTATTCCTTTGCAAGAGAAATTGAAGAATCACGTAAGAATAATTAAGGCTAATTTTTGAAGAATCGTTAAGAATCACAAGGCTTGGGCCGATTTATGAAATTCTTATTTTTACAAAACAGTGTATGCGTCAATAGATTAGATAACTCAAATGGTATCCAAAATAATTCTAAGGTTTCCTTCAGGGCCTTGTTGTCAAAATTCATGCCTTACCTATTATCTAAAACGTATTGAAAGCTTACTGAATAATGTAACATCACAAATTGGACTTATGAAATTTTAAAATTGGTTATCACTTACCGAGAATACCTTTTACAAGTATAGAATGACGTTACCTGTTTATGACATAATCTTTTGGTACGTATTCAAGACTGATTATGTAAGGCTGCAGCAAGAGTACTTTTCATTTCATTTCATTTTTATTTTGTCTTGAAATTTATCTACTAGGAGGACAGTCGATACTGCGTTTCAACATGTCGCTATTGCTCTGAAGGCGTGATCTCACAGAGTGTTGGCTGCTCCAAACTTTAAATCCTGTTCGTAGAGACCTCTTGGAAATTATTATGTCTAGCAAAATGCTTGTCGTTCATCACTTATCATCTGTGTGCTCTTGAAAACTAACTGAAGGGCAAAGAATTCGTTTATTTTTTCAGGGAATTAAAGTAGGACAGGAAGCGAATTTTCTTATCAAATCAGAGAGGGATTCAAATCTTCAACCGATTCGAAAATTTTGGTGAGTGGAACTTTCTTCTTTGTTCACTCCCATCTCACTTTGCACTACTGTATAGCTTTTAATGTCAGATAGCTATTAATATCAGATAAATTGTGATAGCTGATAGGCCCTTTGGTTACAAGATACTAGATACCGGTTAGACAGTCTATCTGGTACCAAATGAGGGTGTGTACAGTGGTGGATAACTTCCGATATTATACCTGCTAGAATTTGAATCATATTTCCAAATATTTGACAGTGTTTAGATATTACTATCTTATTCTTATCATATTCTATCTTCTCCCAGAAAGGATTAGCATAGAATCTGGTGAATCGATTATTTGATTCCACGACATCTCATTCCAACAAAATGGGATCGGAGTTTATAGTGTACCTGACAGCCTTGAGTTGAGCAGCTACACAATAAACGAAGCCTTTTTGGAATAAAAAGCTATTTGGTATGGCATTTGTTCTGACGCATCTAATTGACACCCTAATTTGCCTCCTGCTTCCTTGCTGGCTTTTGCTTTGTTTCGTATATCTTTCAATCCTTCGCGCATAATTTGCTAAACGGTAAGTCACACTTGATTTTGAGAAGCTAGGTTGAAAAATGGTCGTCTAACAGGTAGTTTTCGTAACAGAAGAAAAGGATACTACCAATAAGATATCTGTATTCCGTTTGGTCTCTGTCTGCTGCCATTCGCAAGTGTAAAAACATAATAAAATCGATGTTTATATAGAAGTGCTATATAAATATCTTTGTAGTATGTGGAATTGAGATATATGCCAGTTTATGTAAACCCATTTAGACTTACCGTTCAACAAATCGCATCTGAAAATCACTTCCTTCCAAATTTTAAAACATATCTTTAAATATAAAATTGGCGGCGTTTAAAGCTATTGTTGAAGTAATGGAAATAAACGACTATTTTAACGAACGTCCAGTTTCTCATTTATTTATTTCTAATATAAAATAATAATGTTATATTCATATTAATATTTATTTGATATAATATATAAAATAATTTACATACTGGTGGTCACGGTTCCATAAACGATGGCGTTTGTCTTTGAATACGTTATCAAGACGATGCAGTTGACCTAAGTCATGAGTCGACAACCGGTCCTTTTGTCCTTATTTCTTAGATTACAGTTCTACACCTCTGCGTCAGACGTACATGTGTATTTTGTATTCCCGAAGAGACTGTTGAAACAGAACAGGAGACGTTTGCACCAGACACATTCGTAGAACAATTCTATTTTATGCTGGTACTAAATTAGGGAACTCAGAAGTGTTCTATTATCTATGTCGGGCAAGGGAAAGATTCCAGCCCTGAAGACCGATGTTTTTATTCAAAATTTTTTTGCTGGTTGCAGAATGAATCAGGATAGTTCTAGTGGTAGATTGTATTCAAAGAAGACTCGCGAGATTTCTTGCATCCAGCATGTGTTTCATATCGATGCTGCATTTCAAGTTAGCCACTGCTTCGTTCTACTTTCGACTTTGACAACAGTTTCACTATTCCTTGCAATTTTCATTCCATCTTATTGCAGTATCTCAATGACATCATTAACTGATTACTCACAAGCTGTTAATTCAGTGTAAAAGTTACGACATTAACATTCCCGATAACTGGTCTCTTCTTATTGGGCGGAAAGGACAATTTCAAAGTTTATCTTTATTAGTTTTCATATTTGTTTATTAAGGTAGTATCTCCTACTTTATGAGTCATTGCCCCCCAAATCAGAATTTTTATGACCATAGATGTGAGAACCATGTCTCAAGCAAGAACTTTAATTCGCTAGGAATGTCGTATCTGTTCTTCTATTCTTCTCCCTGTCGCGTTTTTTCGTTCAAATTTTCCCTCGTTCTTACTATTCGTCTGCATCGTCTCCAAATTGATATGTTTCAGGTAAACGTAGACAAGTAGGAAAAGGTTTTTAACAGCTAATAAATTAAATCACAACATTACAAAGCATGTCAACATGAGAGGTACTCATAGCATCATCAGGGTTTCGTGTTTAATGCCTCTTCCTACCTACTTGTACTTGGCATCTCAAAACAACATAAAAGATGGAGGATAAAGAATAACACGCCAAAAAGGAAACTATATACCAGGAAACGTTGCGAAATATAGACAAAGCGTTGTTTGAAATATATTTTCCTTTCTGACGTCTTGTTCAATTCTTGTCGGTATATCAGAAGCAGAGATGGAGAGTCAATGCATTTTCAAAATTTTGTACAGCATCGACGAAGTCTCAAAACATCGAGATTTAGCAAGATCAACACAGATAGCGTTCAAATTATGTGTTTCATCTCTCGTGGCAGTTTCAGTTTTTCTTCTTGCATTTCACGGTTCATCTAGAAAGCATTTGTAGAACAGTCACTATAAAAATCTAAATGTCTTCTTATGTTTGAAAAGTATCATGAAAATGTTTGTCATTACCAAATGGAGCTCTATTATACGCTGTTTGTAGGCGAAAGATCAACAAAATTTAGCTAGGCTAATATGACTTACTATCGAGGTTACTAGAACACAGTAGGTATAGCCTACCATGATAACCTTTGACTAAAATTGTACCGTTTTATCTAATATTCATTTATAGTGTGAAATCCTCCCTTCTTTCCCGATAATAGTTAATTGATAAATAGATAAAACTCGATGGATATAGATATAAAAAAAGATAAAGATATAGATAAAGATATAGATATAGATGTAGATATAGATATAGATATAGATATAGATATAGATATAGTTATAGTTATAGATATAGATATAGATATAGTTATAGATACAGATACAGATAAACATAAAGATAAAAATAAAGATAAAGATATAGATATAGATATAGATGTGGATATAGATATAGATATACATGTAGATATAGATATAGATATAGATATAGACATAGATATAGATATAGATATAGTTATAGATACAGATACAGATAAACATAAAGATAAAAATAAAGATACAGATATAGATATAGATATAGATGTAGATATAGATGTAGAAATAGCTATAGATATAGATATAGATAAAGATATAGATATATTTATAAAAATAGATATAGTTATAGATACAGATACAGACATAAAGAAAGATTTAGATGTAGATTTAGATATAGATATAGATATAGATAAAGATATAGATATAGATATAAATATAGATATAGCTACAAATATAGGTATAGATATAAATATAGATATAGATGTAGATAGAAATATAGATATAGATGTAGATAGAAATATAGATATAGATATAGTACATCATTAGGTCTCGAATTGAAAATTATCAATAATATTTGACTGCATGAGGAAATATTTCAGTTAAAGAGTTTAAAGACGTTTTAGAGTTTTAAAGTCGAAGAGTTGTAGATTTTATATATGAGTTTTTTTCAAAAGCTTGTAATGAATACCTTAGCATCTCCCTGTAGAGAATGCACCATGGCAATAAAATCTATAATATTTATGATCATAATTACTAAAAATAACAATAATTATCATGTTGCTTATTTTATAACATAATTAATGCCATTATTGGATTTCTTAAAAAATTATTTTAACAGTTTCGGTATATAGTATTGTCAACTCAGTTTTATTACATGGTACTCATTATCTTTCATTGTAGACATTTGGGGATTCCAGTGCATGGAATTAACACTAATTTTGATCTGATATGAAATAATCTAGTTTGAAAGGTCACCATTTCATCAGATTGACTTGGTAGTAACATAAAGTGTAGCTTGTAGATTAATATGTCTCACAGTAGGGAGTGACTTGCATCTTATTCAACTGATTTGGACAAGGTCGTTTCTCGGCTAAATGCCTTTACGGAAATATTTAGCTGGCGGTAAGCTAAGGCATGATACTTTATTGTCATGCCAGGAGACATTCCAATGTCTTATTTTAGGCTACGCAAGTCAAAGATGCGTACTTAACAGAGGATTTATCAACCTTGATCGTACATCATTTTCTCCTACCCCTACAAACCCACAATTGATACCAACTATGGAGATATTACTGGGATTTCTTGTCTTAATAAAGTATAAGATCATTGGAAAGTTATTACTATTGCAGAAAAATGATCGATAAACTTTTCAGTTTGATAGTTTAGGACATTGATTAAAACTGAAAAATGGTAAAATCACGTGACCCGACTTCTGCACTGATGGGCTTTACTTGTTTCCTGCTACCAGCAGCAAACGCAGATTCTATTATTACTTAAATAACACAATTCATCATTTTTTTCTAGTTGATATTATGTAAACAATAGCAACATTTGTAAAGAATTAAAGAAAATTATAAGCAGATGGCCCTCTTTGGGCGTCGAAACCCTTATCACCTTATCAAATGGCAAAGGGCAATTTTACAGGCTGACGCGGCCGAGCCTTGCTTGTTCTAACAGCTCGTTTGGTCTACAATTATTTTTAAAATAATCTATAGCGTCTTCAACGCCATCTATTATTGTGACATAGACTCTTGGAAGTGAAAATTATTGATACATCTAACCTTTACCCAAGCTTTTAGACATATGGCGTATATTGGTAAATGCACAATATCGCACGTCCTCAACACTGGAACAAAGTAAGCACTTGTCCTTGACTTTACTGTCAGCCCACATTAGCTACCCACTCAATCCATTGTTGCTGAAGGTCGTAGGTATTTTCTCCCCTCTTGTTGCCATAGCTTTAAGCCACATTTGAAAAGCTCAAGATTCCCTACGTTACTCAGAAGACAACGTTTAAAACACAACATCAGTCATGACCTTGATTAGCACTCTCATGCTACAACATGGCCAAGAGAAACTCAGCAATTTTGTGTCTTGCTTCTGGCATTTTTAGTTTCTACCTCAGTTTTACTGACCGACGACGTTGTAAATCATTCACCGTTGGATCCTGCTCATTTATGCCATAGTTCATTAGGTAAAAGTATAATAGAGTCGTATAAAAGTGGCACACCTACAACTCATGGACTAATGACATCTCGTGAATGAAAAATCAGGTTTCAGAACCGGAAATTGAAAAAACGTTGATGAGGAATGGTAAAGCTTATGAAGGATGGATGATGTTCCTACACAAATGGAATCGTTTTGGTAGCTCAGCCAGCTAGCCTGTAGTTGAGGATTTGGTTATGTTCCTAGGAAGATAAGTGGGTAGATTGGTAGGAAGATAACAGTTAGCACGTACTCTGTTGATACCGATGGTACGTAGACACATATATTTAATGGAAAGTAGAGGTTAAACAAAAACTACAGCTCACGACAAATATCGAAGTAACTTCTGTAGGCTTTCATGCGCCACAAAATGTCATGCAGGCTTTGGAATACCATTCAGGAATGCCGCTTACCTAACAAAACTTTAAAATACTAAAAGTCGTAAGTGCAAATGAGCAAAGCGAATTGATAGATAAGCGATTGTCATTAAGCCCTCATAAATAAAGCTGCAAGTTATTTCCAGTGACAATAAACAAATTTTTCTTATAATGGCAGTCTTGTCTCCCCCGCTCTCTGAATCAAGACAGACACACATTGTAAGGACTATGGTTGGTTCCCTTGTCATTAACTCATTCCACATACGAAGGAGAAATTGGACAAACGTTATGGAATGCCCGACTGGAAAATACGGCCGTACGGTATGTATTTCACATTGTAAAAGCTATAGTTCATTTCACTTCGTGTTTTCTTCCCTTGTTCTAATATCTATGAGTCCAAAATGTACACCTCTCAGCAAAGCCATAATGAAGTGCTAGCTGTGTCGATTGATGCATGTTGTATCATAGCAAGAAATTGATTGGTAGAGAAAAAGTGTCTAGATCATCCTGTATATTATGTGCAATGCTTGATAAAAGTTTATCTTTTCTAATAAATCATTGACATAAATGGAGAGTAAGAGATACTTATCAAAGCTATTCATGACGGTTGTAAAATCTTAATCATCAAATGGAGGTTTGTTAACAAAACGCATCGTCTAAGAACTAGAAAGGTGACTACGCTCAAAATACGCCTTGATTCAATTTTAGTCATTCCATTACAAAACTTGCAGCAAATGAATAGGATTTTGATAGACAGGAGAATCTTACCATTTTAATTAAATATAAATCATGACTGGTTTCTAAAGAAGACCACCACGCTCGAGTTTACATCGTCCTTTATCACTTTAAATGATTGTAGATAACTTGGTTTTAAATAATGGACCGGACTTTAGAAAAAACCTCCTTCTTTTTCTTCGGGGAATATTTGATGCCAAGCATAATTTTTTTCTCCAACGAACAACTGTTGATAGGTGGAAGAAAAGGATGGGCAGCTTTTAACTATTTCCAGTACATACACAGCTCTAATTAAAACGAGAACGATGTCCAACTCTCGAGATAGCTCCTTGCAGAGATAAAACCTACCAGACACCACAAAGTCATTGTTAAGAGCAGACTTTGCGTAGGCACTAAGATTCTTTTGAGAAAAGTCCCGGTGACCTAAGGTTGCTGGGTGCAACTTTCTCCCTTGGAAGCAAATCCTATGCATTACCAACATTGCTGAGATAATAGCTGGAGCTAAGATGATATTGAGTTATACAAGACATCTTATATAAGTTTTAATTCTTAATGGTTAACTAGTGACCTTGTCTACCGAGAGGACAAGAGGTGTGGGGATTAGAAATTCCAAATAATGTGAATAGAACTTCTATTGATGACGTCGAGGCATCCCTTTTAAGTACTAAAATCAGTAGTAAATCTATAAATTTAATATGCATAATACATGCTGAAGCGTGTGAGGATTGAGACAGTCTAAATATACGTTGCTACCCATAGATGAAAAATTTTATTACGAGATAGGATAATGGTATTCAATTATCGGAAGGTAAAATTGTAAATATCATAGGGACATCAGCTTTCACCAAAAGGTAAATGCTCCTTAAAGTATTGTTCTGTCATTGCTTTACTGAATAATTACAATTTTTATGAAATCCATTTATTTATCGATAAACAATAGCAATAGAGTGGGATACTCACTAATGCTAGGCCTATCCAAACCGTTATGATACTTATTGTGTCTTCAGTGGAAGGAAATCAACAAGAAAATTAAGAAAAAACCACGAAAACCCAATAACATCAACAGCAACCCAAACAACACACAAACCGAACAAAGTAATAATAATCATATATGATAATCATGATTGTTTTCAAACATCGTATTTATTTATTTCATTGACAAAAAACAATTTAAATAATCACTTTACAGGCATATCTAAATTTTCTTAATACAAGCAATATACAAAACTATTTAACTGCGAAAGTATAATAACAAATTTGTGAAAAGAATATTAA
>JAAAKL020016861.1:0-10852 GCA_010016065.2 Carybdea cf. marsupialis auct. non (Linnaeus, 1758) | reverse complement strand
ATGCCCTGATTATGAATCTGCTATTAAGGTGCTCCAAACTATCTACGTTAAACCGACTAATGAAATCTATGCCAGATACATTCTTGCAACTCGCTGACTACAGTCAGGGGAAACACTGGACGAAGCTACCTAGCAAGGAATGTAATTTCCAGTCTGTTTCTGCAGCCAAGTATTGTGAGGAATACATCTGGGATGCATTTATTACTGGGTTGCAATCAAACCAAATTCGTCAACGGCTTCTAGAGAATGAAACTCTCGATCTTAGGACTATGTTTGACCTTGATTCTGCTATGCGAAGTTCTGAAAGCTACTCAATGTCTCAGTCATTCGACGCTGCAGCCATAGCTGTGTCACCCGAAAGAATACCTTAGGAATCATCTCAGTCTGACTAAAATCACCTAGCTGCAACATTGATACCTGGTAACCATCCATGTTCTAAGTGCCAAGCTCAAGATGCTGTGTGCAATAGATGTCAAAAAGGGGCATTATGCCAAAGTATGCCAAGGAGAACCTTCAGAGACAGGAGAGATCTCTACTGCTCTTTGGTCACCAACACTTGCCTCTGTGGGGACCCCTGAGGCTTTGAAAGTTTCATCAGCAACTGTCTTGGTCAATTCAGGCTGGAACGTGAAAGCCCTCTTTGATAGTGGTAGTAGTGAAAGCTATATTCACCCTAGTTTATTACAAGCAGCTGCTATCCCTGTCCATCCAGCATCTCATACAGTATCCATCGCAGCATCAGAATTGTGTACAAAAGTTGAGGGGTTCTGTACTGTTGACCTTAGCTACCAAGGAAACGTCTATAAGGATTTCCATCTGTCTGTAATGCCTGGACTATGTTCTGACCTTACTTTGGGACTCAACTTTCAGTCTCAACAAGGAAGTGTCACTTTTGAGTTTGGTGGAACAAAACTACCATTATCTGTCTGTGGTCTAACTACATAAAACATTGACCCACTGTCGCAAATTGTAAACCTTACACCAGATTGTCAGCCAGTTGCTACAAAATCTAGATGCTACAGTGCAGAAGATCTAACTTTCATCTGTGAAGAAGTGAAGAGGTGGCTTAAAGAAGGCATCATCGAACCCAGCCAGTCTCTGAGGCAAGCACAGGTTGCCGTTACCAAGGATGAGAACCACAAGAAGCTTTTAGCCATAGACTATTCCCAGACAATCAACTGTTTTACCAGGCTGGATGCTTTTCCATTACCAAGAATCAGTGATACCATCAATGAAATTGTCCAGTAAAGAGTTTTCAGTACCCTTGACCTTCAGAGGGCCTACCACCAGTTACCTCTCAAGGATGTAGATAAACCTTATACTGCCTTTGAAAATTGGAAACTGAAACTGGATAATGTTTAGTGTGATATGGGATGCAACCCCTCATAATGCTTAGGATAAGACACCATTCCATAGAGTATTTTTTTATATTTTTTTTCATGACACACTCGATTTTGGAGCATAGCCTTATTGCCCAGGCAGAGTGAACAATGTCCTGGAGAGAGAGCACACTTACAGGGATGGTCTCCCATTGCCTTCCCCAACCGATAGATTTTACATTGGGCTAGACGAGATTTGAACTAACAACCTCTGGCATGTAAGTCCCATTCATTAACCAATATTTTACACCACTGCAGCTCATAGAATAATATCAGAGAGTACCAATGGTAAATTTAATGAGAAAAAACCCTGATCAAAGCAAGAGTATCCTTACATATGGTGTGCCATGGTCAAATGGTACTGGTAGCGATGGTCCTAAAGGTCACCACAAAGTGTTAAAAAGATGAAACTGAAGAACTATTATTGGAGATCTGTACACTAGTTGGTGGAAGTGATTGTATGCGATATGTGTGGAATCTTCACAATAGGGCAGTAGATTAAATATGGTAGGTATACATAAGAATGGGTATCCTAAAGAAAATGTCTTAAGTTAGCAGAGTGATTGATCATCATCATTTTTTTCTAGTACATACATCTTCCGATTCTCTCTATAATTAAGGTAAAATCCTGAATGTTTGTGCCAGTATTGTAACATAGTCGTCTGTAGTAGCCTAGTAAGACATTAAATAGTGTGTGACTAAGGCAAGGCTACCATTGCACAGGCAATATCAGCAGTTGTTACTTTACCATTTCTTTGTAAATTAGATGTTGGTGTAAATAGTGTAGTTTTTAATGAGCTTGCATTATTTGCCTGACAATCACTACAGTGAGAAACTCTGAGTAGCAAATTCACAGTCTCTTTCTTAGGTGTTTTATTCAACATACATACATACATACATACATACATACATACAAACCAGTTTTAAACAGTTGTAAGGCAACTTTTATGGACATGCATTACTTACCCTTAGATTAATGGTACTAGAGGCATATTCTCCAGCTGTGCCAGCGGTGTGCCGCATACTCAAAAATATACAACCAAAAATATTTGTATGCTCTTAAAATTATTTGCTAGTCTCTTCAGTTCATCAAATCTAAGTGTCGTACAATGTGAATCAAGTTGCTTTTTCCCCTCACTTAGTTAATATGATAAATCTCAAAGGCCACTTAATATCCCACTGTTTTGTCACATTTCTGTATAGAAACAACACATGAAATTGCTCTTCTGCTCTTAAGTCTCTGCACTGCCTCAGTTGAGGCAAGGTGTGCTATGATGCCAACATCAATGAAAACAATGGAATCGTAGGGACGCAGTATGATTTGGGTACATATATGTGCAGTCAAAAAAGGTCCAAACACATGCCATCAAAAAGGAACTTGTTTGCTGAAAATAGAAATTGAATGATGTGACCCCAGGGCAAATATTCCATTGACAATCTGATCACTCTTGCAGAACCATCCTCTTTTTACAACCTGCTGCTGAAAATTTCAAACCGAGTTATCAAACCGTGAGATTCAGGGGCAGTTTTTCCAACCTGAAGAGCCATTGGCACTTGAAGCAAAGAATTCTTGTCAATAACTCAAACGAAGCATGACATAAATACATGACTTTCGATCACATACATGAATACGATCAAAGTCAGAGACTTTTTGATGTTGGTTTTGACTTTTTGATAAATTGGGTTCTGGTTTCATTTGTGTTTGCTAGTTGTGACTCCTCATCCTTTCTCAAATTACTGAAAAAGCTTTTTTAAAACAGAAAAATTGATGTAAAAAACGTTCTGAGGTGAAAGAACGGGGCCATCACCTTACCCTTTCCATTATACCACTGGTGAGATTGAATCATTTTGAATTTCAATCTTCTTTAAAGTTTGGACTTATTTGCATAGTATGTCTGGGGTTACGGTAGATATTCTCTTGGACCACTCGGAGGCAAGAGAGGACGAGTAATCTAAGTTTACAATCTATTGAGAAGGCACTGCTCATGGAGCAAGTTTATTGAGAAAGATAGGATAGATCTGCAGGGCAGGAAAATTTTGGATGTTTGAATGATGTCAGATTTTATATTATGTTTTAGTATATATTTTGCGGGTTTTCTTCAGTACAGCCAGGTTTCTTAAACATCACTATTATGTGATATTTATGCTTACTGAGAAAGATAGAAGAATAGATTCGCAGTGGAGATAGAAGACAAAATGATACTACTTAAGATGTGGCATGATAAAGGAATTGTGACAAAACTATTTTTGTAGCATGCCTGGTCCAAAGTTACACCCTACGCCACTGGATGGTGCATCTATTTTACCTGCTTTAACCATAAACAACATAAATGTTTATATGTACTTTTCTGCAACCAATCTGATGTACACCTTTCACAATTTTGCACAAATCAATATACAACTCAACTTATGTTTTCATAAAAGCAAATAGAAAATGTTGTGGTATCAAACAAGTCTTTAAAGTCTGCTATGGGTCCATGCTGTGTATATAGATCTGAGTAACTAAGTGGATATAATTCATAAAAATTAAATCATACTTTGCTCACACATACTTATTTGTCAGTAGTCGGTCCCAACCACGTATAATATTCCCATACAACTGTGTATCTTCTAAGTAGCTCCCTTCAAAGGCATATATTTGTCTCTCTAGGTTTGCAAGGCTTTCCTAGGAGGAAGGAGAGTGTGGCATTTAATACAATAAAGGTAAATAAGTTAATACATTTAAGTAAAGCTAATTTGGTGATGATCTGGGGTAAAAATACAAACTCCTTTGCAGCTTTTATGCACTATACACTGTATTCCAAGAGAATCACTTTGGATGCTGTCAAAATTTGCAGTGATCCAGTCTAGTTGATCTGGACGACTATTGTTTCAGAAGGTACGTGCAATTGTGTATTAAAAATTGTAATTATATAGCTCTCAGTTACGCCACAGAACATCTCTCTGTCGTCGATAGCAGAGTCGGAGAAGCTTGGGTATAGTCATTGGATTTTCTATTTGTTCACTCCACTTAAATAAAAAAGCGCGTCTGTTTAGAAGAGGTTGCCTCAATTTAACTGCAAGATATCAATAGCCAAATTGGCCTGGAACTCTTTGAACTCTAAGCTAACTTTTGTGTTAGAGGTAGGAGGAGTCCGGTGTGCGAAAACAGTAGATTAGTTGTCTATTATTCACCATTTTACAGTATGGTATTTTGCACATAAAATGAAAGACATGAATCATTGTTAATAAAGTTAAATAGCAAAACTTGAAACGGGGTGTCTAACTCGGCAGTCTTCTGAGTACCTATTTAAACAAGTTTTTTCTAGGCGTATTTCACAACTATCTAGCAACGATAGATCAAACATTATAATCTGTGGGCAATGAAGGGTATACTCTCAAAAGCTTTTTTGATTCTGAAAGTTTCCCGGTCATGTCTCGTAACCTACTTCCAAAAGCCATCTACAGGTACATTGTATCATTCTCATACAGATTAACTCACTGCAAGGTCTTCTTTTTTCCGCAATAACTCAGCAAGCTCCGATCGTGTGTCTGAAAACCCATGACCGTGGTTTGATGTCACTTTTCCCTCTCTATCTGACGACATTTCCAATACTAACGTCGCAGTTGACATAGAAATGCAAACTTTCTTGGGTTTTTTGAGCGCCTGAAATGAACTCGAGGTTATCCTCGTAATGATGTTAGACAACCATAAAAAAGTGCCAGGCCCCGCACATTTAAAGTGACAACCCCATTCCTGCACTAAGATTCTCAGGTTGGCTTGAAATGTTACCAAAACAAATTCCCAAGTATTCCCATTTGGGGAAACTGAGATATATATCGCAAAAAAATTTGAAATTTGGCCGAAATCGGGCTATTTTTCGACGTGTTTAAGAACTTTTTTGGGGAAACAATTGTCTTGCCAAAAGTTACAATTTATCGCTTAAAAATCTCCATGAACAGTAAAAATATATTGCACTTAGAAAATTGCTCACACCAGCAGGTGCAAAATGCAGGAGACAATATTGGTGGATAGTGTAACACCAGCCTTTTCACACACAGCCACAGCAGAACTGACCCCAGGCCTGACACTGAACCAGAATAGATCATTGGGTCCTTCATTTTGCACTTTGCCCTCGTCACAACCATTGTTAATTTTGCTCATGACAGAAAATTATAAATCCTGCAATGAATACCACTGCCCATGCACGTTTTCAAAATACGTTGCCCTATACAAAGAAATCGTTTGTTGTGGCGATGGTTGGGGTGAGGCTGACTCGAGAAGGAGGCTAGTCGGCACCATGAGAAGGACACCACGAGTCTTCATAGTTTGCCATAATGACAGAACTCTGATGTGCCGATGTGGTAGTCAACTCCTACCTTGGAGAATCATCAGCAGCAAATCCGTATCATCGTCAGCAGGCACCATCATCAGGCAACTCTGATTTGGGTGAGATCGTTTCTTTCGTTTCTACGAGACTTATTAACAACTATGGACATTTTAAGGTTAGAGTACGTTACCTCTGTTATGTTCTCTTCAGTTAGTTTTTCTTCATTAATTTTCTTTCTGGGTGCTATATACTTCATGTCTACGCTCTCCGATGATCTTCACATATCATACACAAATCTCCTGTATCTATGTGTCTTCATTCTTCGTGCCTTCATTTCCCATACTGTGATAATTCACAGGCAATAAAAATTCTAGTTTTCCAGAATTCGTCACTTGCTTCTCTATGACCCATCAATGAACATATATAGTCATGACAGAGTTACACATGATTCTTTTGCATGTTTGATTTCCTCATTCTGTGATCACTAACCTTTGTCCTAATACTAACTTCCAATCAAATACTAACACACGATTCTTAACTACTCCCTCATTATTCTTAGAAAATCAAATTGATATATTGTAATTAAGCGTTCGTTCATTGTTTATAAATTGTAGATATTAGAAATGTTGTGATGTGGAGGAGATCACAGTTCCTCCAATAGATAAAAGTCAAGAAGATATTTGGTTTATTCATAGTGAGTTGCTCTACCTTGCGCTGCTTGCGACAGTGTCATTACAATACAATGAATTGGTTGTTCATAAGTGGTGAGTTGTGGCATTGACCCTCGTATTTACAGTGAACACTGCATGGCATGTGTCTCCTTTTGCATCCACACGAGTGCTTCAGGCATCGCTTATGTTCACTGTTACACGCACATCGTATGTTCCGTAACAACTCTTCAGCTGCTGCCGCTTTATCGGTAATTATTGGAACAATGCTGTCATTTTGTGTGACAAAGCCGTATACACAAAGTGGTAGGATCGTCTTGAGATTGTTACTAGAGTTCATCTGCCTGTGCACCTTCAGGAAGTTAAAAAACACCGCTCGAGATGTAGAAGGCATCCACCTCGGTGTTATCTACTTCCATGACTTGTAGAGGATCTCACGCAGTTGATCAAGTGAGCACACATGAGGAGATCCACAGTGATACATTTTGATCATGGATACTTACTGAGTCATCTCAGTGTCACCAGAATGCGCAAGATTCGCAAAGACGTCTGGATATTTTTTTAAGAATTTTGAGCGTCTTGACTTTCCCAACTCCAAATAACAAGGAAGTTGCATCACAGCCAGATACAGCATGTAAAAATGACAGAAACACAGATAGAGTTTGATGTATTGATTGGTTGCAGACAAAGTGGACAGTAATCTCCATGCATCTTCAATTATTGCTTTGACTATGTACTCAAAGTTGCTGCCCACGAAATATATCAAGCATATCCAGAGGGATGGGTAATTCAGTTTGAGTATAATATAACACACTTGTGCACCAACAGAGAACAAATTCAAACCACAGAATGATTGGAACCAAAGTATTTCGTTGGATACTCTATGCTGATGATGTTGTATTTTTCTATAAGAATGTACATGAAGCAAAACATACACTAACCATAATCAATGAAACATGAAATTCGACGACGAAAATTGTTAGAAGGTTATGTCCAATCGAGATTAACATATGGGACACAAGCATGGTATCCGAACCAACAACAATTACAAAAACTAGAGGTATGAATGTATGAGACTGAACAAAAATGGAAAATTGTTGGAGCACAAAATGTAACTAGCTATGTAAATGCCCAATACTTGAAATATATGGAGATATCTATCGATGGAGGATCTCGCAGGAAGGAAGGAGGACTCTTAGATCGCCAATAATATGCTGCAGAGCTCTGATGTCTATCAGTTCTGACTTTGTCTTCCACAGAATATACAGGTTGTTTTCTAGGTGGTAAAGAATGACCATTGACCTACCAACAGCAGTAGCCAACATCAAAACCTACATTTTTCCCCCTGTAGCATGAATTACATTTATCCTCGCTCCTTGAAGATTAGAACCCAGTAAAGTGACGAAAGCTTGCTTGTTCTTCTTATTACTGAAAAATGCTGCTTTACTGGATGGTAAAGGTGTCTCACATGATGAAAGGATGTCTGCAGATTGTATCGTCATCCTGTGTCTCTTCTGCTCTGGATCCATCGATGTGAGGCTACCGTAGCTGTCAAATACAACAACGTTGGCCACGTTAGATAACATTTGATGTGTTCTGAGTACATGAAACAAAGAGCACCAATTGTACCTAACTTTGGCTAAGGAATATGATATATCAAAGCACATTCATCATACACAACACCGTTGGTCCCAGCAAAACCAGGGCTGGTTGAAGACAAACTGATATTGATTTGGTATTGATCCATTATCTCTTAACAGTACTGGAGCCACAGGAGCAAGATTTGGTGTTCCATCTACAAAAGTGGCAATAAAACGCTGAAATAACTCTCCAGATGAAATGTACATCGCCTCTTCTTGCAGCATTATTGCCTTCCTCATAATCCCGAAGGTCTTGGCTTGGTTGGATTTCTTGAATTTAATATCTGACCATTTCTTCCCATCCATCTGATTTTATATCCAAATTCAAATTTCGAGCGCTTTATCCACATTAGCTTGTGAATTTGCAACCACTACTGCACTGTTGATCAAGACGTAGTCCTCGTGGACAGAGAAAGGGTTGTGAGTTAGCAGAAATTCCAAAATCTCAGTAAATCTTTTGCACCTTGCTGTCTTCTACTTGACTTGATCTTTTTGTGCTGCTCAGAATATGTCCCTACTCTTGTATTGATGAGGTTTTGCAATGAATCTGTATACTCTACGATAATGTGTGCTGACAGCAGCCACTTTGATTAGGCTGTCTCGTTCTGTGTAACATTGATGAGTCCTCCTTGTGTCTTTGCCCAGCGCATCAGGCATTGCTCAATGGACATGTCAGTCCATGCTCCACTCCAAAAGAGACACTCGCTTCTTCGAACGGTAAACAGATCCTTCTCCATTGCAGCCTTAAGGCATTTACACGTGGCTGTTGTGACCTCCTTGTGGTAAAGGCGGGCACACTTTGCCTACTTGTTGTGTACTGCTGCTGAGAAATAAGGCAGCATTGCCTCTGTTGCTGCTACATGCAATGCCCGATCCCCTGTTTTCTCAGCTTTAATGAATAGTCGGTCAATTGAAACCGTTTCCATAAACATAATCCGCATTTTCACAGTCCTTGATTCAGCCCTTGCATTTTTCAATGCACTCAAGTGAGAGTGCAGTCTAATAATGTTGTCTTGCACATATTTATAGTCGATGGAAAGCTTTCTCAACATTAACTTATCATGTATGTTTTGAATAGTCCCAAGCAGCCCTATGAGCATTGAGCATTCAAGAGAACTGCGAAGACTTTGATAAATTATTCAATTTGCAGCCTCAGCTTTTGCACATGACAAAAGAATCATCATCAGTATATTCATCATCAGAGATGTTCTCAATAGACTGGTCCAAGTTTTCAAATATGTTATCTTCAAAATTTGTCTCCTCTTGAATTCTCTCTGTGTTACTTAAATCTCCCTCCTCAAATTCTTCAATACCTTCTGACATAAGCATGTTCTATATTTAGTATTTAGAGATCATTTGATTCAGCATGTAATTGCAGAAAAAAGGGCTAAGTAGCATTCGAAACTACTTACGCTGCAGTACTAGGTTTTAGTAGTGATGTAATTTTTTCAAATAATCTATTGTTTGCAACACATAAAAGCAAGTCGTTGTTAACAGGAAATCAGTATGTATTTGGAGAGTAAAGTTGATACATTACTTCTCGTACTTGGAAGTATCATGTAAACCTGGTGTCTTCTCTGTTGTCATCTGAGCGTTCGCCTGACAAAACACAACAAAGAAAGGCAAATGGAGTGATACATCAGTAAGAAACCATGCTCTGAGGCATTTATTATGCGTTTTGCCTTTCTACTTTTTTTTCATAGATTTCTCTACATAAACAGTTCTCCAGATATCTTCTACTCCACTGCCTTCAATTAGCTTCCCATCAGATCCCAGAAATGACATCAACTTATGAAATCCACCAAGCCTCAAAAGTACATCTGAGAAGCCGTGTCCACTCTAATGCTTGACAATGTTTGCTTCCAGATATAAGGACTGGTTCTGAATAAACACGTAGTACTTAATATAGACTCATTTGTCTCTGATTTAATGGTGTCATTGGACTGAAAATTGCTGAAGTGCATTGAAAATGACCTTTAACTATCTCAAACATATTCCTTTGCCAATTGACGGTTGTAATAAATGGTATCATGCTTTATAAGCTACATCAAATCAATACTGGTCAGCTTCATGATGTCCAAAGCGGAGTCTTCGAGTTTTCTAATCTTTTGCGCGTTAAACCGCCCCTTCAAATTACCCAATAAGGCCTCAAAATTATAATATCGCTCACTGCTTTCGATACTTCAGGTGCAGAAGTCGATTTTCTTGACACTTGTCCAGCAATCAAAGACTTGGTGTCTGGCATGAGATGATACCAATGGCATCATCATTCAGTCAAGATAACTTGAAAAAACAAACTGGGATCCCCATTTGGCCCACAAAACATCCACAGCCACATTACAATGCATTCAAAGCCATAAGCACATGCTCATGCGCCCGTAAAAGGCAAGATGTCATTTGACACGTGCAACAACATAGAACCAACACAAGTATGAACACAATTTGGTGCAAACAACTCGAAATTAGATATTTGAATTTGATCAAATTTTTAAAACACATGTACCATTCTCAACATTTAAAGGTATTTTGCCACATTCTGCCGCATATAAAATTGTGTTGCATATAACATGTGCAATATGATAGAACCAACATAAAGGTGATCATCATTTGGCCTTTATAATTTGAACATGGATAAGATGTATACTCTTAGACTGAGAAAATGTTCGACAATCAGAGAAATGTTACCAGATCTCGCATGACGCAAAATGAAATCAGCTATCGAGACTCCGGGTGCAAATCTTATACGGTTTAGAAATATAAAAACCCAGGCAAAAATTCGACCGAATTCCTATGGCTCTCAGATCGAGTATCGTATATAAATTCAAATGTAAAAGCTGTGACGCTTTTTACTTGGG
>JAAAKL020016860.1:0-10852 GCA_010016065.2 Carybdea cf. marsupialis auct. non (Linnaeus, 1758) | reverse complement strand
CACTGACTCATAAAAGGGTAAAACTGGCCCAGTGCTACAGCTCTCACCTGTAATGGGGCTATTTTTTGGTGTTGGAGACAATATTTAATCAAATCGTTGTTTGCTCCATGATGAATAAAATGTTGGAGAAGGATGACAAAGTAATCGAGAAATATTGTAGGATACAGCTTCGTGGAAACAGTTTATAAAACTAATGGCTCGTTGACAGGAGATCGAAAATTATTCCCTTGATTCAATTGCGTAAAAACAGAGGAGAAAAAGAGAATGTTATATTTTACACGGAAACTAGTGCTTCGTGACATTCTCGCCCTCGGTGCCATCGAGATTACGCTACAAATATGGTTTTAAGCCTTAATTTCTAAAACGTCTGCACTTTAAAGCCGGGATACATTGTATCTACTAGTTAAATACGTCCTTTGGTTATATCAGCGCCATTATGATGACTTGTAACACGTGACCTCGTTGAATCCGTAGCCAGGCAACGACCTTTATATCACGTGCAGCAAATTTATGAAGTTATTCTGATTGCTAGAAAAAGGTCGCAGGAGCGCCTTAGAATGCGCCGCTTTCTTCAAATGGAAATGATCAGGATTTTCACCATATGCTTTGTCACCATTTGCTTAACTCTTAATGTCAAAGTGGAATGCGCGGGTACGATTCATGAACCTATCACATTTTTATACTTTTAGTCAACATACCGTAATGTAGCAAACTTTATTCTACAACTTTGACTCGACTTAGATGAATTACGTAATAATTGGGCACATCATATTCCAAATTATTTTATTATTTTGATTTTTCCCATAGTGATCTTCATCAATAAATAGGTATGTTCCTTCTTTTATTCAAACCCTATTTCTCTTTTTCAATTTCTTTCTCTAAGACTTTCCTTCCATCCCCTCTCTCTGTACTTGTGTGTAGTTTTCTTTGTCTTCACCACTTCTTCTCCTTTCTTTTTCTCTGCTATTTTCTATTTAATGTTTCACGTTTTCACGTCTTGATTTCTGTAAACATGCTAAAACACACGGCGGTATCAAATATGAATGTTTGACACCATATTTCAGATTCTTCATAGCATGCCACACTTGTCCAGCTCTTGTGAAAGGTGATGCCAGAGAATCCCGGCCAGATCTTTACCAGCAAATATCGACGTAGATTGCAAATGCAACCCTGAGACTATCGATCAATCATGGAATGTAACTCTCGATATCGCATTATTTTTCGTCATTATTTTATTTATTTTTTTGTATTGAAATTGGAGAAATTAGATAACAACAACTTCAAGTAGCGGGTGGGAGAAGTTAATTTCATCACTTTCGGCGTGAACCCAACCATCAAGTATTCAAAATAGAAGAGACCATAGCAGATCTCCAACGGAAGTACTTAGAGGATGCGTTAAGTTTTACGTAAAGCTCTTGAACGATGTGAAAACAAAGGCCTTTGTTCAGTTCATTGGTATCTTTGGCTTGCAAGAATTGTAGGCCTCATTTTCAGTGTCATGTTTGTGAAGCAGTTATAATATGGTAGCTGTAATATATGATTACCAGTGTCAGCTGATTTGCTGTATTTTGAAAGGTACCGTGATAACGCGGTTGCTTTAATGACCGAACCTTAACAACAGTGGACGAATGGAAGAAGATATTACTTAACATAATACAATACTTTGAAAACATTTTATCCCACTAAGTGAAGCACATCTTAGTAACTCTGAAACTCATGCCTAACAACTGTACTACCGGATATCATACTTCAACTACTTGACTTTGTTTTGGCCATCTTGAGTCAATCATTCATAGGACTGAACATGACAGGCCTACAATTTCAAAGTTACAAGTACTGTTTTAACTCGAAGGATAGTTATTGTTGCTTTCATTTCGAGTTATTTTGGGGGTTTCGTGAAGCAATGCAGCAGGGCAGAGATATGTACAGCGATGGAGTCTGTACACTATGGACTTTTATGGTACCGTAGTTCTCCTCATTTGGGGGAAGAGACTACCGTACAGAGGGAGCTAGCCGAGGATCGAGAGAAACAAGTAATGTAAATTTGCATCAAGGTTTAAGGTTTGTATATATCAAGGTTTAAAGTTTGTATATATAGTGCCGCAGACTGGGCTGGTAATAGAGTTTGAGGTTCGTCTGCTCATTACATTAGTCATTTCACATAGACTGCCAAGATGCTTATACCAAAACGCTGTCGTAAAATATCTTCTACAAAATACTTCCAGATACTTCTTCACTTGTTCCTGCTAACTGGGAGTATCACAACTCTCACTAACAAATTTATCTGTCACACTTAAACTCAGCAGTTACTACTTATATGCTTAAATGTACACACTTAGTTCTTAATGTATATTCTATATAATAATTAATGATCACTAGGTCATCATAAGCTCATCTGACCCTCAATCCGAAAATAGTTGAAAGACATGGTCGAAGCAACATACCTTTTGCACACAGTTTCCCATACAGAATGGGATATTGTTAAATCAATGTATTCCAACATCAATTGTTATGTTTATTTGATCCAAAGCAAAAGAAATGCACAGAAACTGTCAATCAGTTGAGTATCCTAGGTATGAACATGTGTCTGTGTAAAGAGCCATCTGGTACAATCTGAGCTCAGCTCTAATAGATCAGATGGAAATTAAAGAGGCTGAAGGTATCCTATATTACCCAATAGAACAAGGTATGTGGTGCTGTGTAGTTTGATACAGCATTTTGCTTTATGAAAATGTTAAGATGTAGGGTATGACTTATAATAGTAATTTGTCTCTGTATGACTAAATGCAGATAGTTAACATCGTCCTGAATCATACCCCTTTAACTTTGGAATTTTTGATAGGCACCATATTCAGTTAGCTCCCCTCCCCATCAAAGAAAATGGAGGGGATCAATAAATTTATTCTGCTTGCCTTTATTTCAATTTTTTTCAATTATACTGTATCAAGATGATTTTGATAATAATAGAAATTTATTACTCTCACTATCTACACTTAACAGCAATTTCAATATTTTTTTCCATCTTAGTAAGTTTTTAACAAAAAGTTAATGCTGCTTTCTTCATAATTTTATTTTGGACTGTATAATTCTTGGTATCACTTTCCAGGAGAATACATTAAAAGAACATTGTCATTCTTTTTCTATAGTGGGATGATGGGGAGAAAAGTTTAATCAGCTTATTTTCACCCTCCAACAGATTATCTTTGAGTAGGTTAGATATTTAGATTGCAGATTTATCACATTCTTTGGCCACAAGACTTCTTTCATCTTTTCAACTAGCGTCTCAATCATGGCTGGTATCAATCTCCTTTCTGGTAAAATTGATGTCCTTTAGTCACTGCCAATTGTCACTTCATTGGACATCTGTTTATGAGGACAGAAGTTACACTAGCAATAATAAATGAAAGTGTTGTCAAGCAAAGTTAGTAATGTATGAATGTGATGAAGTTTTCTATATTCCAAAGTTTTGTATGTCTTCCTTCAAGGAAATGCACTTTGGTAAACACAATTCACTAAAAACTGAATACACAATATGTACTAAGGAAAACTGCAAAGGAAAAGTACATTCTTACACTCTGGGATTTCAACTGATTGCCATTTATTTTACCTGAGGACATTGGTAACAGAATTTTGGCTTGAAAATTCAATGTTGATATGAAAACATTTGTAAATAGATACAAAGTAAATAAAGTGTTGCTAGTAAGAAAACATCAGTATCATGCAGAGAGTTTGCCTAAGATTCATTTGGTATTTTGCTATTGCATATGATGTTAATGAGGACAGCCATCTTGTATGACAATTGTCACTTCAGCAGTTGTGCCATGTGGTCCTGCTGCCTCTCCAGTTTAGAGATGGTCTTTTAACTGTCTCCTCACATGCAAAAATTGGAGCAACCTGAGTTGGCAACGCTTCTTTGTCTTATGGAAACTTGATGTTGAGCAGTTTTTCATTGTTGTTTTACTTGGCTCGTAGTTTTCATTGATAAAGCTACATCACCATTATCAATGAAGATGCAATTGCCCCCTATAATGTCTGAAATTAAATTTGTTATCTTTTGTTCAACTTAAATTTGAAGTTTCTCTCATCTGGCTTTGGTGAGTTGCTGAACATGTTCCGATAGGCCTGTCTGTTGGCCTTGTACAGAAGACTCTTTGCTTTTTTGCATTCATGTAACTTCCTTTGCTTCCCACTATTCTTCCCATTTTGTCCTTTCTCATTATTGTATTGCTCACCTCATCATGTCACCAGCAGGTGTCCTTACGTCTTAGCTCTCTCCTCTTTATTGAGCCACAGGAATGTTAGCCATGATGCCTTGAGAAGTAGTTCTTTTTGTCCTCCCTTTGCTCCTCTGTGTATTGGAAACATTCATGTAGTAGAATTGTTGTACACTGGGATTGGGCCCCTAGCCTTCATAATTTCTAACTGTGCCTTTTTGGAGATGATTAGTTTCAGTTGCTACCAAGAGTCAATGTAGTTACCTTTAGAGTACACATAATCAGTTTGTTTTGTGCAGCATATTCTACACTGCAAGCATCTGGTATTTTGACTGCCCTTCAATTCAGATACTTTCAAAAGAATGTGATATATATGTGAAGCACCATCAGAGAAACAATGTGCTGACTGTTTATTGGTGAGGCTTGGGATGAATATGTTTACAACTGGTAGATTCAGCTTATAAATACAAATGTTGAGAGTCTAACTCAATCTGTAACTCTGCCTCTAAAATCGCATTTACCATATTTTCCTGCTCTTCCCTTGTTTTGCTATCAGCACTGGTATTGAAGATCATTACTAAAACATACCCCTTAGTGCCAAGATTACTTAACATTAAGGGGTAGAAGTTTCTTTTTCCTCTGTTGCAAAAAAATGAACTGCTAGGTCAGATAAGGAGAAGCAGATAGTTATGTTTCCAAGATCATTAAAGCTATGTTCCTCTCTGAAGGTACTTTGTCCTGCCACATTTATTTTCTCATTTCAGCATATTTTACTTACTAAAAAAGCATCAGAGTCCTTTTTCCTTTAATTTTATTCTTAAGAGTCTTGGTATGTTGCCAAAGATACTGCAACTATATAGTTTTCATGACTAGTGCCAATAGAAATTGCACCTGTAATGTTTCATGTTGCTTCAGGGTTCAGAGACATGGGCAGGACTGTGAACAGGTAGTAGCTGCCCCCACTTCTTGCCCAAGTATTGTTTCATAGGAAACCACTGCATCAAGTTTCCCTGAGAGGTGAAGATTAAGAAGGTATACCTCACCCAGATAGACAAGATGGCCTGCTGTTCTTTCGATTGCAAGTACAGTGAGAATGATGATTATGAAAATGGTGGTTGCCATTTTGACATTTGCAGGAAGCTCAAACAGTACTGAACGTATTCTTTTACTTTTAGAGTATGACGATGGAAGTGCAAACTCGCCATTGGATATTGAATTTAACTCGTTGTATCTTGGAGATCAGGAAACCTCAGATCAAAGAGAGAGGATACCTCTAGCCCAAATACAGAAAACGTCTCGCCAGTTAGATTCTCTGGGCCTCCATGAAGATCTCAGAGAGATTCCCATGTTGAAAAATAAGGAGCAAGACGTCGAAGATCAATTTGAAGAATCTGATGATGGATGGGTAGCATATTACGATAAGGTGGGAGACAAGATTAAAGCAACTGAGAGGAAAGATCACGACATAACTATTGGAGAGAGAATAAAAAGGGAACTGCATGACAAGAGGTTGTTTATTACCAAGCGAGATGTGGTTTTTGAGATGGACGGTCAAGTGAAAGCCGGAGAAAATTGGATCGGAAAGTTGCGTCCGCGATTGATGCATCGAAGAAGAGAAGGTCATCAAGGCAGCATCAAGATCATGAAGGATGTTACAGAGACCGCTGACCATAAGCTCACAGATCTGATGGCTGGAAAAGAGGCTGAGAGCCGTATTCGTGATAACTTTGGGGATAGCGATAGATCTCGAGAGCATGTAACCAAAGATATTGGCAATCAAGATGAGGCTGATGTTACGAAGCGTTCTTCGTTGGAAGCGGTGCCACCTAATCCTGATGAGAACGAAAAATTTTCTATGGATAGATCTACCAGGAACAAAACTATCGATCATAAAAGGAGAAAGCATGTGGGAAGTACCTTAGAGGAGGGTACCTCAAAAGACATGAAATCTTACCTAGCCATTAACACGTCTACCCTACGGACAAATGATAGAAGCATAGGCCACTATAGGAGCCCTGTGATCCATTCCTTGGATAAACTTCACGAAAATATAGAGATGAATGGAGAGGTAATGGAGAACGAACCTACGAGATTTCGAAAGAAGGAAATTCATTCAAAGGCAAGTGAAGATCTTATAGAAACTTCAGTAAAAAAACGAGTGAATGGGAAAAGTGATGTAACAAAGGGGTCCGCGATCCTCAATGATCCAGATCATGGACTAAAGGTGTTTCGATTGAATAATAAGGGAAGTCATAAAAGTGCTGTTAAAAAGCAGATGGTTCAGCGACTGTTTTTTCCCGTTAACGACACGGCCGAGTTATTTAAGAAGAACCCAGATCAAAGCGACAAAAATAAGACGAAGACAGCTTTGAAAGGAATTAGAGGAAAGTCATCTCAACATAACGCTATGGTTATTAAGAGTCATAGTTCATCAATATCTCATATTAACCATCATGATGGTAATCTGACGAAGAATGCGTCCACTAGTGAGTCATTGGATACGATGATGATGAAGCATGTGGAAATAAACCCTTCTACCAAATCAGCTGACAATGACAACAGTAACTTGAGTTCTAGGATTTATCAACTAAACTCGAAAAAATTAATGGTAAATAATATCATTAAAGCAAGTCATGGTAAAGGAAAGGAAAGTAAACGTGGGAGATTGAGGAGAGATATCATGACATCTTCTTTTGGTGCTCAGACAACGGAGAATCCATCAAACGAGGAGAAGGATGATAATACTGACCACCGTGGTATTGTTGATAACGATATAGATGTAGCAGTCGGAAAGGCATTTATTTCTTGGTTGCGTTATCCGAAGAGGAGCAATACTGTTCAGACATTAATAAACCTTTCGGACACAGTGAAAAACCAACGTAATGTCTTTCGTAAAGTTGTAAAGCACAAAAAGGGATTTCTAGAGCACAAACAGGTAGGTCGGACCAAAAACTCTCATGATGCCGATACATCATCGAGTGCAGACGCAAAGGAGACAAAACAGGCGCAAAGTAAGGCGCAATCACGAAAGCAAAGACGTCCAGAGCATCGGCGGTTTTTCGGAAAGAAACTATGGCGTTATCAGCGAAGACACAGAGCTGCGTCAAAGAAGAAGAGTAAGAGCCAGGAAAAGAAAGGGATCCGTAAGGAAATACTATCAAAAGACAAGAAAAAGACGGTCAAGAGAAGTCATTCTGTTCAGAAAACACTCGCGGTCAGACATACAATGAAGGGTAAAGAGAAAGGTCACCAGAAGGGAGATTTACAAGGCGATAAATCGTCAGAGGAGAAGAACAAGGTCAAAACGAAAGTCAAGTCGCATAATGAGGGGCTGCGTATATATAAAAGGAAAATCAAGGGCAGGAAACGCTTGGTGACAACAAGAGGAGAGAAGAGAAATCCCTTAGAGAAAAACAGAAACAAGAAAATGTCACGGGGGAAGAAATGGCTCCAATGGGAAAAGGAGGATTTGGATCGTTGGGAAAATGTAAGAAGACTAAGGAATAATAAAAAGGGGGAGAAGCTAAGTGCACAGGGTAATGGAAGAGGTAGAAAGAGGCCCTCTTTGGAAAGAGCTTCGGCAAGTGAGAGACAGTCCAGGAGAACCCAGTGGAAGAATCTTTCTGAAAAGAGACACAAGAATAGAGAACACACCGGGAAAAGACGGAAAGATGGCAAAGGAAGATTAAAGACAAGAAAAGTATCGTCAGCAAAGGGCAAAAAGAAATTTATTGAAGAGGATTTACAGATGCTACAAAAGAGGCACGGGGCATCAAAGAAAAGTATGAAATCTGCTAAAGGTGAGGCTAACATGTCAAATCTCTGAGATATAGGAATGCAGTTTAGTCTTAAATCTTATTGCGCTCAAAATTTTCCATCTTTAAAACTACATTCTTTTTTATGCTACTGTGTCTCTGTTATTCGTGGATTATTCCATATGAATTCGACCAATGATCTGTTTGTCATTGTCTCGGATTTCGTTAAAATGATTTGAAAGAGCATTTATCCATATATGATGAACATCAGTCAAGTTATAGAGTTCAACTCTGATAGGCTGTTAACATATGTCGCTATACCTAGTCTTTACATTAACATAAACAGAAATTTTTATGGGGATTCAGAAGGCAATATCTTAAGTACACCAGGCATCTTTTGCATGAGGATGGCCATCCTTAGTATACGTGGTTCATCCTTATTATACGTGGTCCATCCTTAATGTACGTGTCCCATCCTTAGTATACGTTGTCCATCCGTAGTATACGTGTTCCATCCTTAGTATACGTGGTTCATCCTTAGTATACGTGGTCCATCCTTAGTATACGTGGTCCATCCTTAGTATACGTGGTCCGACCTTTTTACTCTGCGATCGTAATTTGTAGGCCTCTTTCCAACGTTAAAACGAGGATTTTCTGTGTGCGGGTATTGATAATCTGGATTTTACGGACTCTTTATTTGCCAAGAAGTTTGGGCTGTAAATTGCTAGTCACAGTAAACACTTTCCATATGGAGATAGGCCAAGCTGTAATAATCAAACTGGCCATAGGCGAATATTGATTACATTGCTGACAGGCACTATATTGAATACCTGATGGATAATCTGATCTTTGGGGGCTTTTTGTGGCACCCTGGTTAGCCATGTGGGGAACTGTTTAGCGTACCAAAATTTCTTCGATGTATTTTTACTAATAATAATTTTATGGCCTGAGAGGATCGATCTTGCCTCGATAGGCCCTTCATTGTTAAAAACGCTTAGTGAAGTTGAAACACTTTTCGTCTGTGAGGTCTTTATCCCTAAAGTAACACAACACCTTAAAGTGGCAACCCTGCCTTGTATCGAACAAATATTAAAAAGTATAGTTATATAAAAGACAAGAAGTATTGTCTTTTGTTCCGTTCAGATGTAACCAATCCTTGTTCCTTTTGTATAGTAGACGTGTCTGTGGACAAAAATGGGCATTATCTTCGGAAAATTGGCCGTCTCACTGCTTGTTATCGATAGCCTTAAGGAAAGTGAAAAAAGGACCTTTTTTGAGGTTTCTCAATGTTTTTGTTGCCATTGATACGCCACTAAAACACATGTTTCGAAAGCCAGCTGTCAATGAAGACCAGATATTCAAACAGATGACAAGATTTTGGTTGTTTGAACGAAAATCAAAATAGCGCAAACCTCAAATGGAATCAGAGAAGAGCTGTTGGTGATGTTCAAGACTGTCATTAGTTGTGGACCATCCTTCGTTTTAACCTCTTTCTAAACAGTTTCGATCACAAAGAGACAAGAATACGTAAGCTCGGCCTTACTTTGTACCATGGAAATTACTTAATCATGGCAATTGATACGGGATTTACGGTTTTTCAAAGTCTCCATATCCGTGTAATCGTATTATGTTATTGCATCACTTAGAGTGGCTTGGACTTCAAGAAGGACATAAAGCAAACTGGTCCTGCTTGAGTATGATTCTTGACTTTTTGTGGTCAACACAATACATATACTGTAAGGTTTATTAACAATCTTTCCTTTTACAATCTAACCTCTTTTGCTAAGCATAAACCTTGTTCTAAACTTTTAGCTCACAAACGGCATGGTAAATTTTTATCACGGGGTATTCTTACTCCACTTGTCTACGGATGTAATCGATGTGTTCTTGTGCAATTTGATTTGCAAGCAGCAACTGTTTGTTGTGGTATGTTGTCAACAGAGCCTAGGGTCATCACCTGGTAACGCTCACATTAATGCATTTTAGTGTTGTGAACATATCTTACATAACATTTCACTGTCCTTCTTGTTGAGTGCGTTTCTCTTTTATACCCAACTATTATTCCATGTCTTTTAAACTTCGCCTTTATTTAGGGCTTTAAAGGAGGGACATGTAAAAATGAAGCAAATAATGTTACTTTAAGCCATTCTAAATCCTTTCTTTTAATGTGAGGAGGCTAAAGTTTGAGACCTTTACTTAGGAAAGTTCTCTTTGCATACACAGAAATCCGCAAGAAACTGCTAACCTGTGCCCATTTAAGGTTCTTTATGGAATGCCAGTAATGGGAACATTATTGATATTTAGGGGATTGGAAACCCCAAGACAATGTCAACTTTGCACTGTGTACTCTAGACATTTCAGCACTGCTTACTGCTCCGAGGTAATGTCGGTAGAGCTGCTCACATGCTCTTCAAAGCATTCCTCTTCAGTAGTAAGAATGCTAAGGCAATTTTCTAACCAAACGGTATTTTTGGGCGTAGATTAAGCCTCTTTGAGTAAAGGGTCCTACTTTCGTTGGTCTTTAGGGTGATGGCGTTATATGCTGATTTATTCCAAGCTTTTGAGATAGTATGTGTGCTTTTCGTAAGAGCAGTTCTGTTTTCAAGGTTAGCACGCAGTTAGCGAGAGTTAGGGCGAGGCCTACTAAAGATGATGACTAAAATTTGCTAACAATAGTAGTTGTAGTAGTAACAGTAGAAGTAGTAGTAGTAGTAGCAGTAGTAGTAGTAGTAGTAGTAGTAATAGTAGTAGTAGTAGTAATGGTAATAGTAGTATTAGTAGTAGTGAGTAGTAGTAGTAGTAGTAATAGTAGTAGTAGTAGTAGTAGTAGTAGTAGTAATAGTAGTAATAGTAGTAGTAGTAGTAGTAGTAGTAGTAGTAGTA
>JAAAKL020016859.1:0-10852 GCA_010016065.2 Carybdea cf. marsupialis auct. non (Linnaeus, 1758) | reverse complement strand
CACCATCGTCGTCATTATTATCATCATCGTCGTTGTCATCGTCGTCGTCATGATCCACATCATTGTCATTTTCAACATAAGCTGCATCAACACTAACATCATCACCATCGTAACCATAACATATTCGTCATCATTATCATCATCATCGTCATCGAGATCATTGTTATCACCATCACCATCATCGTCGTCATTATAATCATAATACTCGTAATCATCACCATCATCACTATCGTATGCTTTCTTAGGTCAGTTGGGACAAGAGAAAATGAAATGTTATTGTAAGCCTTTTGATATGTTCTAAAGCCAGATTTCCACTAGGAGGAAAAAGCAGCCGCTATCATGTTTTTCCGCTACCGCATTTCCCGCCGCTACCTTTAGTGCAATCTCCATGTAGTAGCGGAAAGAGGCAGAGAGGGGCCAACGATCCAGAGAACTTAAACGTTAATGAGACGATGAGAAATATCCAGTGCCTTTTGCTTCTTTGTAACCTTTTTTATATCGACACGTACTGAAACAGAAAGGAAATGGGAAACAGCCGATTTTTGAAGAACCAGATGAAGCCTAAAAGTGCCATAGATAGCTGCCTACAGCTGCAGGCAAAGTGATACAAGTGTCTAGAATAATAGGTGTCTTAGACATGCAATGCACTTTGTCATCCTGCCGTTTTACCACTCTGGTGATGATCATACTATATTACCAGCTCCTAATTAAGCTGACTTAATATAATAAGGTAGGCCCAGACTACACACTGATGTCGTTCATTCTAAATACAACATCCAGCTTAGATATGTAAGCTACCGACAATTCCTGTACGTCTATTTGTTAGGGGTTATCCTTAACGTATGCTGAGATGACCTCATAAATGTTATGTTATAGTGACAGGAACACTTTTATTTTCATATACTTGAGATACGTAGCCCACAGTAATAAAGTTTAAATCGGAAAAATATTGTTTACATTTTCCTGCAATTTGATCGGTTTGTTTTATCGACCACCGTTGAAAAGTAGAACTGAGTTATCATTTTTCGCCTCACCTACAACAGTATTGCACATTAATCATAACTAGCGGCCGAAAATTTAGCGCCTATCATCGCCGCAAATGCTTGTGTTCTGAGCTCCTAACGCTGATCTCTAATTCAAACTAGTTCCTTTAAGCAAGGTTGGCGCTACAAAAGATGAACTGGGAGGTCAACTTTACGAGTGCCTAGGCGTACATGATGTCTTCCTGTAAGTCTGTAAAAAAGGACTTGACGTGTAAAGTACCATGGTTATCAGCTGACACAAAACAAGACACTGCAGTTACGTAAGAATGTGTTGAAACGACCGAGATTGGAATAGATTGGAATAGAGGAGCTATATGAAATGTCTGATGGCGCCATGGTTACATTAATGCCTGTCCGACTTCACGATGGCTCTGTCCAGTGGTGGAAATTAAGGATCATTTGATAATTACAATTTATTTGTTAGGTAGCCTGTTTGGTGATTGTGCTATCGATTTGTGGAAGTTTCAATATGACTAGTAATTCTGATTAGGGTCGTCATATTCAGAAACTGACGTCAAAATTTGGTCTCGACATAGCTTTTGGAATTTTTCTGAGGCGTGACAGACGTAGCATTTCTTCTCCATCCCTTAATTTATTTGGCGCTACCGTTTTTATTCTCCGCCGAATATTTTACATATCGGAATAATAGAGGATTGTATTTGGATTGCCTTATAGCTGTTTATTTGGTACATTTCTATACAATTCCGAAGCCATCAGAGTGAAGGAGGTATGTAGACACGTCGAGGCATTTAGCCTCATTTTTTGCGGAACTTAAGTCACTTTGATTGTTTTTAACGATCATGGGATTGGCATCCTTTTTGTCTTGTGGAACCCACTCAGATACATAATGTATTGCAACGTAGCTGTCGCAACCAGCACAAGGCAGAGGAACTCTTTATAAGCACACACTTATATACCCGTGACTTTTATCCATAGGAGGAACTGTGATCTCTCTGACGGTTCCCGAGTCACTCCTTTCACCTTACATGATTTCTAATTTATATAAGTTACAGACCAACCACAGAACGCTTAATTACAGTAAGTGAATTTTATAGACTAGGAATAATGAAGGGGTGGAAAAGGTTCCTGTGTTAGTATTTTATTTTTAGTTAGTATTAGGACAAACGTTAATGATCACAAGAAGAGGAAATTATACATATAAAAGAAACGCGTGTAGTGTTAATACCCTATCATGTTAGTTTGTCAACCCGAATTAGTCGTAAAACGTTAGTTTTGTGTTGATGCATCATGTACTTAGTATTCGGTAACTTTTGGAGACCGCGTTAATTCAAGCTGACCACAATATGTTAAGAAAGGTCCAAAACTATATCACTCCTTTCCACATTACTTTTTATAGCGAAGTGGAAAAAGTTAGTAAGTGCCATATCGCAGCATTTGCTTGAAATCCCTGACTGTGCAAAATTGTATACGGATGACCGCTTCCGGATAATAGGTAAAGCTAGGTTTGCTTTTCACCTAGCCGTTCTCGAATCTGTTTACATCAAAGCAAGAAAACCGTGGCTTTGCAGACAAAAAGCATTTGTCTTTTCATAGGCCCTTTTAGTAAACAATTCAGTTCCGAAGACACTGTATGGTCGAAACAACACTAAGCTAGCAGCCAGACTTCTGATTGGCTACTTTCTAGGCACAGTTGGATGTAAGTTTTAATGACTTCTTCTCAGTTCCAATTCTGACGATTTTGTACTCTGAGGATCTTCAGACGAAAAAGGCTTTTCGGTACTAAAATGTTTTCGCTATTTCTTGCAAGTATTAAAGAGTCATATAGTGGAGTGGATTTATAGTTTTATCATTGTATCCTACGACACTTAAGGTCGGGCTAGGCGAAACACCTTGACGTGCTGTGGGCTGCTTACCCCTCCTCTATAGAGTTGATATTAAGCAAATAAAGTTCATTCCATCAAGGCTTATCGTCAGGAGCGCGCATGGATTTATGTAGGATAGCATTTCTTCCGACAAGTTGCGCCAGATTGCCAGTAGATTTTGTTTGTAACGTTCTTTTTATTCTCTCCGTTGTAGGAAGTCAAGACAAAAACGATCTCACTTTGGTCATATATCAACAGTAGGGTGAGGCGTCATTTTGTATGTTTTATTTGATGTAGTTGAGTCAATTGTGAAAAAGAGGCCAATTATGCAAATAAATAAGGGCATTCAAGGTGTAAGGTTACCGACGAGTCATACTGAGAACGTCTGCATGTCAGAGAAATAACCCTTGTCAAAGAGTATACATAATCCCTTTCCTCGTAATTCATTTCTTTATCGTTTTGATTCTCTTTTTCGTGACTACTTCTCATCGTCATCTTTTTGTTCTTCCATTGTCTCCTTTATCGTCTTCTTCGCGTTTGTTCATGTTCTTTCTTTCTCGTCTCATCTTCTTTTCTCTTTGAATCTTCTTTTTTCCCTTCTTTTCTTCATTTCTTCTATTTCTTTTATTTCGTCATGTCTTCCTTTTCTTTATTTCTTCTTTTCTTCATTTCTTCTTTTTATTCACTTCTTTTTTATTCATTTCTTCTTTTTATTCATCTCTGTGTTCTTCCTCATCTCTTTTTTTTCATGTCTTCTTTTTCTTCGTGTCTTCTTTTTATTCATTTATTCCTTTTCTTCATGTCTTACTTTTCTTCATTTCTTCTATTTCCTCTATTTCTTTTATTTCGTCATGTCTTCCTTTTCTTTATTTCTTCTTGTCTTCATTTCTTCTTTTTATTCATTTCTTCTTTTTTATTCATTTCTTCTTTTTATTTATCTCTTTGTTCTTCTTCATTTCTTTTTTTTTCATGTCTTCTTTTTCTTCGTGTCTTCTTTTTATTCATTTATTCTTTTTCTTCATTTATTCTTTTTCTTCATTTCTTCTTTTTCTTCATTTCTTCTTTTTCTTCATTTCTTCTTTTTCTTCATTTCTTCTTTTTCTTCATTGGTTTTTTTTCGTTGCTTCCTTTTCCCTCTTTCAACACCATTCTAGGGTTCTCACGTCTCAAGCTTCATAGTCGAACCATGTCAACATTGATCGAGGCATAGTTTGTCAGTAAGATTCACTTGATGTTACATGATTTTAAATAATCTTCTTTATTTACCACAGCTGCAAGACTTCCTTAATCCCATGTTCGTACCTCTTCTAAATAAGCACGTAAGTATACTTTAAATGTGTATCCATAACTTATACATGTAGACGATTTAAAGAATAAAGACATCTAGGGCGATTTGGATTTGTGGCTGTAGGAGTATTCTAGTAGAGACGTAAAATACATAAGACAGAACGATAATGGAAGTTGTGAAATGTCGGTCACTTGCTCGGGTGCGGCTACATTGTAATCTGACGGTAGACATGGGAACTTGACGTGAGAAGGGTCTTGAGTTTAATTTTCTTTTAAAAATGTAGAAGTGACAGATAATCACACAGCAAATGCGCCAAAACATGGTTAAAACTTTGACTTTGTTCTGAACCTATTTAGACACTTATGGTAGAAATTATATTCTGGCACACACCTTTACTCCATACCTACCAACTGCCTTGTGGACTAATCCAGCCTAGCCATTTTTCACCAAGGGCAATAGACTCCTATAGACATGCCCCGTTATGTTTGCAGTTGTTTCGGCATCACTTACCCGTCGTAGGTTAATTGATGCAGTTTTAACGTGCACTCCCCTTTGCAGGAGCTAAGGCGGTGCCCATGTACATGGGACTTGATTGCAGCATAGAGCACTTCAAGCCTGGATGCCTTTCCTGACGTCACCAATGGCCCTTTCGGGACTTGAATCCTGACCCTCTTGAACTGAAGGCAAGGAACTTATCCACTAGACCGTGCCGGCTCTAATTATGTTTTAAATTTAGGAAATTCGATGCAAATACAAAGTGACCGTTATTACACATATCCAGATCAAAAGTGCAACGCTTAAGTTGCTACCATAATATAAATACCGCAATTTATCACTTTCTATCTTTCTATCAGGGAGCAAATATTTTTAGCCTTAGCTGTGCATGTTGGTCTTCAATGATAGCCTTACGTCTCACTACCTCGCTGGGAAAACGTCAAGGGGAAAACTCGTGGAAAGTGATAGCGAGTTAATGAGTTAGATAGTCGTACATTAGTTTGTTTACAACTAAACAAGATCATGAATTGTCATAGTACGTTGTGTAACAGACAGTTACCTCACGTTCCTTCCCCATCTCTTGCGCTTACCCTTGATGTTATTTGTTTTTCTGTATTTTTTGACAACATTAGTAACGGTAATTTAAGTCTTTATTCTCAATAATCACCTTAAATTCACGAAAACATAAGGTCTGGTTCTCAGTTACTACCAACCGTATCAGAGACAATCGGCGACTGCCTGCGATGCTCAATTACTTAGTGATGCCATAATCTGCTTGTCTTTAATAACCACCGATGCTGCAACTCTTGTTGTCCCGTGCCCCATTTAAGCAAGAGGTATCATTTGGAGTAGAGTTCGCGCTGCCGTTGTGATACCGAAGAGACGATCGCCGACTGGCGCCGTTTATGTTCACATTTTGATTTTTCTGTCGGCGATCATCGCAATATTTTTTGTTCATCGGCGATCATCGGCAATCATCGGCAATCATCGGCGATCATTGGTAAATGGTGTTCTTATAAATCGCAAACTTATTAAGGCCAGTATCGCCGATCGTTTGCGATACATGAGAAGTACGGTGAAGGGGTTGATGATTAATGTATGTTCAACACATTCTTGTTCCATTTAGGTGTTAATGCCGGTGGCAAGTATTCGACATCTGCGACTATGGAAGTCTTACTATATCCGATGGAACCCCAGGACGCATCGACAGGTATGTTTTTTATGCTTTTCCATTTTTACAAGAGCGAGGCAACAAGACTTAAGTACAAGTGAACAAACGAACTAGGAAAAATGTTATTTTATGATGCTTGGTAACAAACAGAGCTCCATGATATATGAAACACCTACTATATAAAAGACAAGTCGAAATGAAAAAGTGTTATCGTAGATAGGAAGCTCTATATTAAGATCGTATTGATAATATATGCAGGAAACCTAGACAAGTATTGCATTCCATCAAGGGTGGAGCGTGCAGTGGGGCAGGTGGGGCACTGCCCCACCAGAAATTTTCAAAATAACATTTCAAACTTGTTGATATATCACACTGAAGTGTTGCCAACCATATCACTAACTGTATATGATTCATAATATTTGAAGAAAACGCTACTTGCATTAGCACTTTCTGGAATCCTTAGCCATTCTGAATCGATCAAGCAAAACAATAGTTGTGAGTCAGGAGGGCATCCACATATTTGTTTTTCAACTGCCGATGCAAGACAAAGAGATCCCGCGAGGCTTCGAGATGGGGCGAGCCCCACTCAAATTGATCACCTGATTCAATCAAACCAATGGTAATCTCTCCTTGTACGTTGGTCATGTTGTGCCAGAATTCTATTCAGATGGCGAAGCACTTTGCCTTGTACCCCTTGACTTGCCTAAGGTGAAATTAAACCAGACTTGCTCGATTGTTACAACCGGGATATCAATGCCTCTCTCCCCAGGCACAGTGTGAAAGTGTCTATTTTCCTGCTTTGTTTATTTTCTAACGAAAGACAGAGGGATGCCGCTGTAAGCTCTTAACAACAAGGTTAAGACTTGAGCAAGTCCTTCTGAAGTGACCAAATATGACCACTATCCTTCTCATATTTGTCAAGTCAGGTTTCACCTGCTATCGGTAACATGTAAACCGGTACTACTTGTTCCATGGTCGGGTGGTCAGCGACTAAACAAGCTCCCCCACCTCACTTCAGTGTAGATGACAAAGGTGGCTAGCAACCCAGCAGGACGAAATATAAGACCTGACAAAGGGCGGATGAGCTCCTCGGAGCCAACGGCCAGCTAGCTAGTGATGGTGTCACGATAAAAACAGCTGGTGAGGAGCGACTATCTTCCATTCACCGGGTCCCCAGGTGGCGGATAGGGGATCGGCCTATGGAGGTTAGCTGCGGATACCAAATAAGCGGTTCTGGACCAACTAGCAGTCCACGCAAAGGTGTGAGTGTAGGCTTGGTGAGCGTCGGCCACCATAAGTCACGGCGGAGGAGTTCAACTGAACCAACGGCGGACATATAACTCCGATGAACAAACCCTGCTAGTCCCTTTGGGTGACAGTAGTTTCTGAAGGAATAAAGCGAAAAACTGTTTTTATGGCTTTGGGAACAACGTGGCATCACAGATGATTTACATGATATTAACAACGGGATAGCATAATTGCTCCTGTGAGAGGAGTAACAAAGTCGTGATGTCACGTATAACACTTCAAAAGCATAATCACAACGTCCAAAAATGCAATTCACGCCGCATCGTCCGTCACGCGGGTCAAAAAGGGACGCGTCCCGCTATCGAAAAATGTGCTACTGGCTGTAACAGATTGTCCCCGTCCACCAACTCAAATGGTACAAGAACAAATTTTTTGAAATTTAAATTAAATAACATTCGCATTGCAACAGCAAATGTCAGAACTTAACCCAGAAGTGTCCGCCACTGCACCAGTCGCACCTATCGAATGACTTGTAACAGAGACTTTTCCTCTTCTTATTTATTCAGGAATCAGCGGATGCTGTCAACAAACTCCTCTTTCACCGAATTCAGCAGGTAAGCCAACGCGATCTGTTTACTAAAGTATCCCGCTCAACACAGTAGTGGCATAGTGAAAGAGCGTCAGACTCACCATCCAAGGGTCGTGAGTTCAAACCTACCCTGAACGTGCCTCCCAGGATCTCGGAGGTACTGTACTTTGTCATCTGCTCTCGTGAAGTGGGAAAACTATCTTTGGAGAAATAGGACAGAGAGGGGACTGCAAGCTTGAATAGATTGTCTTCTAAAGGAGGAAAAGTAACCTCGTTCTCAGAAGTGGCTTCGGCCTTGAACAGGCTGAAAATTTAAAAACAAAAAAATACAACCAACATACATGCGGGTTTAGCGGGTTGTTTGAGCCCAGTATATCTATTATAGCCATGTTATGATCAGCAGATGTTGTATGAAGCTTTATGATTGGAAAGTTGTTTAGATGATGAGGCACCGATTCGATTCCTTCAGTCGTAGTAGAAGGTACCGCCAGCACCATTTATAAAGTTGATATTAGGGATACATGATAATGGGCATAGACCGTATTATTAAGTAGCTCTTCTTAACAATTGTAGGGGGTGGGGTTGGGGTGATGGAATGCTCGGTGTAGATTTGTACTCAGACATTTACGGTACGACATATCATACCCCCATCCCCTATTTACGACTTGACTTTTAGTGCGGAAATACGATACTTAAAGGTTGACACGCTACAGGAGAAACAGATCTCCATGTTTACTTTAATCTCGGAGCAAACGTTTGCCTGGTCTGAGCAGGGTTGTCTTTTAAGGGTTGTAACATTTTGATGAGAGCATGCAGCCAATTAGTAACAAATATTAATGAAAAAAAATCAGGGTTTTAAAAAATATTAACGGATTTTAGTCTCTTATTTCGAGGTAGACCCTGTTTAAACTATCATTTTTTGACCGTGTTAGGCCCTAGCCTGATTCGATCAACCTTTTTACACTACAGAGGAACCGTCCGAGGACTCCTGCTAGTTCACATGAACGACGCACTAAATAATAAAAGTGTATACGTTTCATATTTTATAGCCAGTCAGTCTTCTTGTTCGGTCTGCCATCATTATTGTGTTCATAGTGAGAAAGAGTAGTTGTAGACTTTATTCAGTCGGAAATGTAGGGGATTCCCTATAGGTCTATTTTTCAAACTTCGTTCAACATTGGCAAAGTTCAAGAATGCAGAGACATTAATTCTATAACGCTGGAGGAAGATTATCAGCAAATGAAATTGTCTGGTCCACTTGTGGTTCGGTTTCGAGTTTTGAGAGTTGTATTGATCTGCTGTGGTATAATTAACCCTCACAGAGAAGTTGATGTTCTGAAATTCGGTGCGCTGTGATTAAATTCAAAACAACGCATGTGCAAAGGAAATTGCCAGATCCTTCTTATCCTTGAAACGAGTGATTTTAAACCGTGCCTGCCTTGGTTCCTGGCATGAATCAAAGATGATAATGTAAAGACGGATGGTAGAGAGTGATTTGTTTAGAATGATAGATAACGCCGATTTTCAAGGTCAGTAATTGATTATTGCAGGTCATACTCATTTTAAGGGGGCCAATACTGAGGGATATGCTCTTAAAACTTTCCTGAAAGGAACCCAAGGCTCTCTAAAAAGTAAAATTTGTTTTACAGCTCTCCCTGTTAAAATTGTAAAACTGTTCTACGAATTCTTAGTTGTAGCGTGGTCGTATCCAAGGAGGGAGGGTATCCTACACTATGTGAAATCCAGATAGTATAAAATTTGTTGATACACTGCATGTAGTGTTTATACTGAGAAATATCCAGTCCTGGAAGGTACGGATTAGATCTTACGACGAAAATGAGGTTCTTTGTGATGAAGAGATCCAAGGAGTATTTATAATAAGAACTATTTTTAGATGACATATACGGAGGGAATTTTGAAAATGTTTTAATCATGGAAAAAGTGCTCAATTTTTATGTTGCCCTATTAGCAAGAACGTCAATGGTTAAAATTGAGAGTGTTGCCTCTTTCCAACACCGAGATGTCAGCTTTCAAAGTTTTCCTCTTTAATAAAACCTTATTATTTGATGCTGGATCCTAAAGTAAGGGTCCAAGGAATAGCAACAGAGTTTTGACCAGAGATTTTAAAATTCAAACGCCTCTAGTTTAAACTCTATATACATAACAAGTCTGGTTTTTTGGGAGACAGCCTGTTCTAGAGTTGCCTTTAGGTATCTGGAGTCAAATCGTACTATTTCCAAAACGTTTGACTAGTAATGTCATCACTTTCCCTCCGTATTTGATGGTCATAGGACGCAAACAGTAACTTGAAAGACGTCTGCTAGCTAAAAATATTCTGGATAAAATTAGCTCTTTAATCTACCCTCGCCGAAAGCGTCAGACATCAAATTTTATGTTAGTCATTCTAAAGCAGATGGCAATAAGTGTCACCATTCAACCAAACTGTATTACAGCTGCAACAACATGTAGGGATCACATGGTCTACGTCTGTGCGATACGTTTGATTGGATTTGAAAGCGGATTTGACCATTATCATCACACCTCTTCTTTTACACTCTGTGAATGTAATTTAGTGAGTGGCGAGCGGAACCAAGCTTTCAAAGGAGTCGCTACAGCGATAAGTGCACTTTGATAAACTGGTCAGTGTAATTACTGTCAGTCGTGGATTCTTCCTTACTATGTTTAGCTACTTTGGAACTGTTCTTTAATGCAAGTCGTTATGGTAGTCTTTTATTGGCAGTCACTTGTGGAGCGTAAGGGATAGCACACAAAAAATTAAAGAAGCAAGATCTTTGTCTTTTCCACTGGGATGCGTAACCATTGATACATGAGTACTCTATTTTATTGCAAAACGCGAATCTGCTTCATTTTGATGATGCCCGTCAAAGTATATATGCGTTCTATCACACCATATTACCTTACTTATACATCAATGTAAGAATGCTTGTAACAGATGTTAGTAACATACCCGCCAAGTAGAGTGACGAAGCTCTGCACAACAGATGTAAAGACATTTATGTTTAGTAATTTGCTATGTTTGAGAAAATCGAAGTAGCATCAAAGATGCTCTTTGTCAAATGTCATAAAGTGCAAGGACCAATATATATATATCTATATATCTAATAATAAATAACAGCGCCCAACAGGCAACGCGAACGGCGAACATGACGAAAAAATAAAATGAGTCTAGAAAAT
>JAAAKL020016858.1:0-10853 GCA_010016065.2 Carybdea cf. marsupialis auct. non (Linnaeus, 1758) | reverse complement strand
AAAAGGCTCCCCCCCCCCCCCCCCCCCACTCCCTCCAAAAATCATATCCCTAAGTTATTACAGTTTACCTCTAATACGAAATATCATATGTTGCATGCAAAGATAAAATCACAAATATCACAGAAAGATTCTAAATCTCATGAGTTAGGTTTGGTCTTCACATATGGTATATTGTAGATATTTTATAAACATTTTTGAGAGGTAATTCATTGAAGTTTAAAGTCATAGTCTTTCTATTTATGGCAAAGATAGGCTTTGGAGCCATCGATGGGCTGACAGGCCCTCCTTTCATAGTTAAGTAATACAAGGCAGAGAGCCTTGTCTCCATAACTGTATAAAGCTCTATGCCTCTGTTTACCAGTGCCAGATTAGGAGGAAACTTGGCCATGATTATCATATAATAATTACAGGGATTGGGTAATATCATAAAAAAGTATCACCTAATAAACATTTTTTACACGGATTGAGTAAAACATCATAAAAAAAGGATCACCCAATAAACATATTTTTTATGTACTACATAACTACATAAACGACCAGTGAAAAGTCGTCTTGAACTATTATCTCCCCATCCCTACTCAATTTAAAATTTAGAAGTAACTCCATGATGATGAGGAGGAGGAAGACGAGGGCGAGGACTATGAGGATGAGGATGAGGATGACTATGTCAGCAACAGAAAGGTACAAATAACAGGTGCATACTAAAAGTAAGAGCATGCCAAATGATACATTGTCAGGAGAACTATATATTATCCAATAACAATAGTTTATTTCAAAACTACCCTGGTTAGCAGCACAACTAATCAACTAAGACCTAAGACTGCTCTTACATCCCTATGAAAACCCGGAAGGAGTATCAACAAGACAACTCAGTGCCACTCTTATTCCTGGCTATTTGATGAAACTAGAATCAGGAACGGTAACAGTTTTTCAAAACTGATCATTACTAAACATTATGTCAAAACTACTAAATGTTATCTAGGTAAAAACATACCTTTCATTGCTTTGCAAATCACTTGGTATGGTGTGTGTGGTAACAATCATTTTGTCATGGTGAGCAGCATCTGTTATCTTTGTAGTAGAATGCTTAACTTCCCCAGAACCTGGGTCAACAACCTTTAAAAACAATACCCAGCAAATCATGATGATTTAAGAGACAAAAATTTCAAAAACTATTGCAATTAAATAGCATCTTTAAAATATACTTTATAATATGTGGTATCTATTAACAATTGATGGGCAAAAATGCCCGTGTAATGAAAAAAACCTTCTATTATTTGCTGCGAATCTTATCCATTTACAGTGCTGTTTCACCATCTGGGGAAGGGGAGGACTGAGGATGGATCCCATTCTCTGATGTTCATCAAGGTACCACATTTCACAGAAAATGACCTCAATCTACAGCTAAAGGTAGCACTTTTCATATACCAAGTTTGATTTGGATTCTGATGGAGGGTAAACCTGTTTAAAAGTACAAATTACTTTAAACATTTTAGACTAAAACACTCAAAAAGAAACAAAATACAATCAATACAGTACGTAGTGTCTAACACTAGCAGAATATAAATAAGAATATGAGCACAAAAAGGAATAAGCAAGTAGGAAGTAAGTACATGATGCCAAGGCAGGGACCAAGCAGGAGCAATGGCTCCCTTATATGCATTACAGTAGATCCACCTACTGACCCTCCCTAATTAAATAATGATATATAAGCATGTTTTATAAATAATACAAAGCATTTTAAACAGTCTTTTATACCTGTCTTTCCTCCATCTGCTTGTGACTGACAGCATTTTTATCATGGTAGTTCTTTTCTTGATGACTAGAAAGGATTAAAATTAATATAAAAACTAAATCCCCTTGAAAAGAATCACAAAAAGAACTAAAATTGTCAAGACTGCCATTATCACCACTGTCATCATCAATAACTACACTAGTCCTGAGGATGCAACTGAGAAGCTGCTAGCTAAATCATATCTAGCATATCAAAACAAAAAATGGATGTTAATATTTGCACATAAAATTTCCTTCTCAAAAACTGCTTAAGCCTTGAGCATTTACAGCAATTTTACGAACTTATACCCTTGGGTGACCTATGCTCACTATAAATACAATGAACTACAGACTCTCAAGACTGCTGTATTACACAAAGACACTCCAATCATGTTCAAAATTGTACTGGTCTCACTGAGGAGAAACTAAAACCATTCTTGGTCACCATCTACAAAGACAGTTCACCATATACTCCCAGTAAAACTACACCTACATGCCACATGTCTCTTGGGCACTTTAGAGACGTTATAGTCAATCTATTATGTCTGATAGCATGTATTGTATTATTGCATAACTGTTTAATTCTATAACAAACTGTATTAGTGGTTTGCAAACATTTACTTACTTACTGGATGTTTAACGTCCTTACTTTCACCATACCTGGGGGTTGGACAGTTTCACTAAATATAGATTTTTAATAGACATACCTAACAGAGACATCACTAACAGTGTCTACCAGTATATCAATATTCCAGTTAGAATCTGACTCCTTTACCTACACTATCTATTATCTTGATGTACAGAAAGAGATTTTCTATAATGGAAGGAAAACCTGGCACTATGCCTGATAATAGAAAACTGAAAATCGTACCTCTTGTGCCTGGATACATTTAAAAGACAACAGATAATGCTGCATTATACCAATGACTGAATACCATGAATGAGAAAACCCCATGTCTACAATATTCCTCAACAGCCCTACATACAATCAAGTTCAGCCAATGTAAAAGGCAGCTCTCAGTTTTGCCTGTAGTGGCTACTAGATTTTGATAACAGCCTAAGTATAAGCATTGTTTGTATACAAATAAGAATTCACATACCTTGAAAAGAGCACATTTTGAGCTGAGTTCTACGTAAAGAGATAAAACAAGAGTCATTATTACCTTTTCATAGTTTCTAACATAACTGTTTTAATAAGATAATTACATTACATGATATGCTAGTGAGGGATGGACTGTTACTAATATCATTAGAAATATCAATTGAAATGTGCAAGGGCAAAGGAAGTTATGCCTTTAAGAATGTAAATGGATTCCTAAATCACTGTACTTACTCTCACTTCAGATGGCATGACTAGGTTGTGAGTCCACAAAATAATAGGCCTACACTTATGAGCAATCCTAAGAGTGGATATCTGATTTGAACCATGAAGAAGGCACATTATTGAGGCTGGTACATATATGGAAACCAATTTACCGAATTTGTCCTGCTGTACAATTGTTTTGACACATATTCTTCGATGAAAGGTATTCAATACAACTCACAAAAACACTTCATGGAATTCTCTGACTTTGTTAAATAACCATTCATGGAAACTGCTAGCCTGATTTTAGAGTGCTCCCTTGCCACAGAGCTGTCATCGTTTGTTTAGAAGATAATCCTTTAACTAAACAAAAACATTGAGCTGAATCTTCATGATGATAAATGGGTCAAGCATTCTTAAATAAGCAAAAATAAAACTTAGGGCCTACAATGATTTATTTCTTCCTCCTTAGCCATTAGTGCCACTGTTGACGGATGGCCTCCACAGCTCTGCGATGATATATGCATCTAATTAACCTTACCCCATTGCCGAGGCAGATAGTGGATAGACTGTTGATCACTTTGAAAATCATACACCATCTCTCTAGGCTTTTTTTTTAAAAAAAACTTTGAAACTTTGAAAACAAATGGTGTTCATGATTCTCTCATCCATTCATGACTTAATTGGCTACATTCTAACAGTTCATCAAGATAATCCCCGAAAGCAAGTTCATACCCTGCCCAAACACAGACTATGGAATTACAGCTAATTTTAATTCTTTCATTTTAAATTGTAAAGCTAAAGAAGAGCAATGTTAACTCATCCTGAAGATATAATTTGAACACTTTCTGAATGTTTGCATTGAAAATAAAATTTTTCGGTCAAGGAACTACATGCCAAAAAGTGTTGTACTTTTTACCTTACTGTTGAAACTTGAAAAAGTATGATATATACTTTCAAAATTGGTACATTGATATTTAAAGATGAATAATCTGCAGAAAGTTCAGTGTTTAATTAAAAGTTATGCTGCTGAAAAAAATTATTTTAAACTGTCTATGCTGAATGGCAATCTTCTACTCCAATTCCATTTTGTGTAATCATAATCAAGCCTAAATGTAACTCAAGATTTGTTTCCATGTCTCTTGAGGTCTTCCCTTTTCTTGCTGGCTCCCAACAATTTTCTCTCTCTATTTCTTCGTCATGCCACAATTGGTACATCTTTCCACACAACCCATTTCCTGATGCTTTCCACCCAAACATGTACATATTTACAAAGAAAACTTAAATCTATTCATGTCCATCTGACCATTCTATATCAATGCAGTCAAACTTCATTATTCAGTTTCTCACACACCCAAAGTCTTGCACCTGCATAGCACGATATTTCTAGCACGTGCCTGGTACACTCCACCCTGTTAGAGATGAAGATTTGGACAGCAGGTTTCTAGAATCGTCCATCAATATCCAATAAGTGATGACCATGTCTTTCAGTGCCAATGACAGCACTTGTCATGTAACATACACGGCCAAACTTAACAATATTCTCCAATGCTGCTCTATTGATCAAAAACTTTTAAATAACTCAAAATGAAGACAGATAATTTGCAGACGTATACCTAAACATTTATAGCTGCTATATATTTAGCTACAATGTGACCTCATTATGATCTCATTATTTCATGTGACCAAAAATTAAAAAATTTTCCGATTTGCCTTTAAGACCTACTATATATGTAAATTTTATATTGTTATAGCATTCAGAAGAAAATGAGAGGAATACAATGAGAGAATCTTAGTCAGATATGGGCTGAAATTTAATTGCATTATGAGAGTTTTAGCAGTTAGCATATCTTAAAGAATGTAATAACCTTGATATGAGACCAAATCAAATTTCTTTCAGACCAACATCATTGGTATACAAGTTCGATTTCAGAGTAAAAAACCCACTTTACTTAAAAGAGCCCCATTAGTTGATGAGCTTCATCATCACCCCATGCTAATAAGGTTAAGGATAACAATAGCATACAATGAATTTACAATTGGCTGACAGTTTTTAAAGAATCATATGCTGTAATATTACCTGATCTCTCCCACTTAGTTCAATGACTGGTGGGCTAAGAAGGGGGCCATCTGCATCTCTTGCTGCTGATGTCAAGCTATCTTCTGTTTTCTTTGCTTTTGGAGTCCTCCTCTGCTGAAACTGCTTCAACTGAAATAAATAAGAAATATGATATAATATTAATATGTAATGAAGCAATTATTGGCATTGTAAGGTTGCTCCCCATTCAAGATATTTTGTGGAGATAGAATGGAAAATCTTGCAGAAAGAATGTTTGAAAAGTAGCTGCTAAACTTAGGAAACTACAGCAATTTGTTTTCCAGAGCCATGGACTGTAAATACAAGAATGTAGGAAAATCATTGTGATAACCGTGAGCAATTTTTCGAACCTGATATTTCATGAAAAGACTTTTGCATAAGAGCTAAATAACACTCCTTTGCTATTTCCTGTGGGGAAGATGCATGCAATGGAATAGGGGATACTTCTGAAGCAATCAGCACCATGGACTGGTTTGCAAAGAACATCATCAGACCAGATTTTGACACCTACAAAATGGTTCAGTTTCTGTGTTGATAATTTTTCCCAAATAACAACATTTTTCGGTGATTCAAATTCAGGATAGGAGTTCGTTGAATTTTTAGAGATAAGGTTAATTTCAAGTTCAACACAATCAAAGGAACAAGGGGACATCAAATTATACCTTCTGGAAACAAAATCTCGATGAGTTGCATTTCTGGAAAAGCATATTCAAAGTTTGTTACTTCTTCTTCTGAGCAATAACAATTTACCATTGAGCAAATATTCTAAGTTTGCCTTTATGACAGCAATTGGAATCTAGGATGTCTTGGATTTTTCCAAAAAATTCAACTTTTAAATGTGTAAAAATCTTGATAACTACACTTTGAAAAGCTGAATTCAAGATACATGACACTTCATATATTTTATAAGCCTGACTTGAGTATATACAGTTAAAAATTGAGAAGAACACTAAATTTTCAAAATTTTAGTCTCTTTATTTCATTTTTGAGGACTACAATCTATATGTTCACATTATTCATTTGTCTTAATGTTTTTGTCAAATTTAAGATTTCTATAAAAAGCCATAAATTTGGAATGCCTTGATCATTTTGACTGCAATTTTCAGAAATGCCATCTTTTAAGAAGCTGTATAAGTGGTGAAAATTGCAATAAAATCTAATACATCAGGAACAGACCCATGTTGAAGCTGGATGGAATGACCCAACTGTAATACAGATAGTTACTTACTACTAGTAGGCATATACAAACCACATATATGATACATACCATGCATTTAGTATTAAAAAATACAAAACAAGATGCCATCCTCACACAATAATATTTTTTAAACTTGTGGTATCTCTTCTTTATACCAAACTAAGTTACATTTGAGAAGTCACATCTAACAATGACATACTGGGTATTCAAAATGATTATGATACAGTAGTGACTACACAATAAAATTAATATTATTATGAAAAAATAATAATAATCATTCAAGCTCTGGATAACATTAGGTAGAACTTTGAGAACTGAAGAAACTTGAAGTAGAATGAGGTACAGAACTTTTACAGAAAGCTTGCCTGTTAGGAACTTCAAAGTTACTGAGAAAGGTATATTGGATGCCTAAAGCCCAAGGGACTTGGCCTACTTTCCAGTAGTTAATAATCAAAATCAAGAAAAATTGAACTTGGAACAATAACAATGCTCATTCATTGCTATGGTGAATAGACAGAAGTCTGATCTGATCCTGTTGTAAACAATTGTTATTTACATAAACTAAGTGCATTAAAAACACTTTGATGAGCACTGAAATGTGTGTTAATACAAAAAGAGTTGAGTTTGTATCAGTTTTTTCTCTAATAGTTGTGTCATGATGAACAAATTTTGTTTCCTCTCATGCGATGGAGGAAATTGAGGATGGATCCACTATCCAGATAGGTATTCAAAGCACTCAGCTCAGCATCATCATAGTAAAAAAGATGAGGACTTTTCATAACATTTTAAGCATCATGTAACTCAATAACAACTAAGTCTTATCTAGATTCTCCAGAAGATAAAACTTCACTTTAGAGTACACATTGCTGACACAAATATTGTTTTTTGCATTTTTTGCATGTGCTGGTCTATTGTCAAGGGTTCAATTTTGTCTGTTCAACAAAAACAAACGTTACAATGTAGATGATCTTTTGAAAATTACCATGTATGTATTTAAAACGTTGAAGTAAAGTCAAGTTCACAATATCCATCACTAAATATGAAAGCACAGTTTTCAAAACTAATGAATTTAAGTGTTCTCTTTTCAAGCAAATCTCCAAAAGCACCAACCCTGCTCACTACTGAGAATGGAAAACTGTCCCAAAACCTTGGGTCGTAGGCAGTCATTCAATCACTACTAAGATTGAAAATCTTCATCCAAATAATTCAAGCTACAAAAATACGTAGCCTACTGAGAAACCTCCAACACCTGAAATATCTGTTTGAGACTTGTCTGTCTTTTGAACTTACTGGCGTTGGTTGGGATTCACGATTCACTTGTTCTATCAACAATCAAGCTCTTGCAATAGGTCATTTCGATAGGTTTCGATAAGCCTATAACTATAGCTGCATACCATAGGCTACAATTTGCATGTAAGCTCAGAATAGCAGATTGTACATTTGTACCCTACTGCAGTGCTTAAGGTGTTAACCAGCTATCGAGCTGCTGCAAGTCGATTTATAGCTTATGACTTCATCACAAAGTCTGTCATCGTAGGCTTTCAAATCTAGGCCTACTCTTGCTACCGAATCGTATCTTGATGTAACGACAATTGAAACTCGATAGCAACTGAAACTATGATGAGGTATCCCTTGTAATAATTATTTACACCGCAACAATGTATATGTTTCGGTTACGTTTGTATATGAAGGCTACACACAAATCGAACCCTTGATAACCTCGGTAACCAATATTACAAACGTCACATTATGAAAATTGTCGGACAGAAACGACTTAAAAAGCTCGGAAGACTGAAAAATTTATCCAAAGAGTCAAATATAAGAAACGTAGTCAGAGATATCACCACAGTTCATTTTAACAACAATAACACAGCTTAAGTGTGCTTTAATAGAAATCGCCACTGAGTAGTTCAGTTTCCTGACTGAGTCCTAAGTCCTACTAGAAACGAACCGACACGAAACTAGCACTACGATAGTGATGATGAGACTTTTACCTTTTTCTTAGCCGATGCTAATTTTTCTTGTCTTGATATGTCAGCCATACTTCCCTCATATTTTTAGGTATACTCATGAAGGTATTGGTCCAACAATTTCATCCTCGAATGAACGATTATTGTTACTAAGATTGTGCCACAACAACAATTGGGCAGCCATCTTGTAAACTATCAAAAGGAAATGATAAGGATATCCACGCAGGCTAGTGTCCAGGCCTAAACCTTAAAAATCTGTGTTTACAGTGGGAAAGCATCGGACAGCCAACTGCTGAAGGATTAGCAGCAGCTACATAAACATTTATTGAAATTCTTCCCTAAAACACATAGAACAATATATCCTATTATCGATAATGCATAGAAACGGAAATTAGCTTAGTGGTACAACTTAACTCCGACACCATCAGTCCTGTCGAGAAGGGTGCTCAGACTCCAGAGTTTAAAGGTGGGATACGGTATCATTCTGGCTAGAGAAGTATCAGTTCCATTGATGGGGACATCTCTCTTTCCACCCAAGGGCCCTTTTTGGCTATCAGCGGACCCATTTTCTTTGCGATGCCAGTTGATGTAGTAAAATCAGTAAAGTGTACCATAGGGAAGGTTTTTTGGCATCCAGGTCGCTTTTGAAATAGCAAACTCGTAGAACGGCGCAGCTGTTGTTTCAGGGTGTGCCAGTGACTATTAAAATTTTGCATACCGATGATATTCTAACAGCATAAAGAAATTTCGATTGAGATAAAGGCTTAGAGACTCTGTTGCAAACATGTTGGTGCAACCATTAGTAAACTTGGTTATTATATCTTCAACCGCAACCATACAACAAAACTTTACTGTAAAACTGTTTGCTAGAACCCTTTGACATCAAGTACAGTGTAACGGGCTATTCGATGTAACCATCTACTGAAAGCAATGCTACTAAGAAATAAGAACACTAGGGAGTTTAAATCTGCTTGATCTGCCAAAACTTGCCGCTGGCATCAGCGATGGAACAGTCATTTGTGTAGTATGTTATGCAATTCAATGCAACGCGATGCAAAGGAAAGCAATACTGAAAATGGAGAGAAGGTAAAAAGAAATTAGTCGGTTGTCAAAGATCATACAACATCTCAAGATTATTAAATCCATTAGCTTCTATTACAGGAGACCTTTCTAATTTTTGGTATTGCTGCAACACAAAGCAAACTCACGTTTCTTTGAAAATGTTTAACTCCTTCGAAGCCAATCCTAAAGAAATCGATCTATGCTTTCTTTTTCGGTGAAACAGTAAAAACGTGGTATCTGTAGAGAAGCCTGTGATACTGTGGGAGAAGTCATCAGAGAAAAAGAGACAATGAAAGTCATCAAGGATATTTATTGTCCGAAAGGTAATTAACAGTAGACAAAAAAACACAGGGCAATTATCTAAGCACTAAAAGGTGCGATTAAAATAGACATTTCGTATTCAATACTTGGCTTTCAGGGGAAGATACATTGTGCATTTAGTAGAGATTATAAAAATGGTAATACCATCTACTTTCATAATCATCAAGTATGTGCTCTGAAAGTTCACAAGGTACTTTTGAACTTGATGTACCTTTTTTGGCACAAGGATTAGCCCGATTTGTAGTTTAAAAGCTTTGCAAACATAATCCGAATCAATCTCCCATATATCGTCATCATTATCACCATCATCGCTTCCTTATGTCTCCAGAGACAATATAATGTATCAGTATTGACCAGCCCTTCCCTCCCTTCCCCTCCCTTCAGATTTGTGACTGAGACTGTGAAGTTCAATTCCAGAATGAAGCGTCCTTGTTGCATATGGGACTGGTATACGTAGACGTTAGTACACTTGTGTGAATTGCCGTCTTTCCCTGACGTCAATTTTGTCGATCAAAGGGTACGGTGGTTTGTGCTCCCTCAGCATGTTTAATTTCCTTTTCACAATTTCTTTCCGTTTAGTTCAATCTTTAGAAATAAGCTCCATGTTCTTTACATTGATCCTGTTACTGTTTTGGTCTCTCGGAGGCATCTTGGAAGGGGCGGCTGAGTATTCTTACAGGTCGGGTACAAGTCTATAGTTGGCCATTCAAGAGGTGCTTTGGCATACGACTACCTTCGATCATCCTCGCATACACAAGCCATTGACGCCTTCTCTAGTTAAAAACATGGATTGCACAGTTATGGAACTGAATCTCTCTAAAGCGTAATAGTTGGCAACTTTGTCATGACATGAGATTTTGAGGATTCATCAAACGCAAAGTTGGTGAAGGGAGATTAGTTTCTTCTCCTGATGATCATGTGTCGACTAGGAACTCACTTCCATACACTAGTGTGATGATAACATAAGCGTTGTATACTAGAAGTTTGGTGTTTTATGTAAGGTTGTTATTTTCTTGTAAATTGCTTCCCAGCTTGTCCCATAACAGTAGCAACTGAACCAAAGCAGGTCTTGATCTCTGTGACCAAGGACAGATGGTCAGTGATAGCTGACCCCAAATATGAATGGGC
>JAAAKL020016857.1:0-10853 GCA_010016065.2 Carybdea cf. marsupialis auct. non (Linnaeus, 1758) | reverse complement strand
ACATACCCTTTCTAATCCCCCCCCCCCCCCTCACATTATTTGCTTCTTGTTCTTACTTTTGTTTTCAAATTCAAGCCAAACGGAGCCCGTTTTGCTGGTTTGTAGGCTTATTTGTTTCCGTGCAGTTACTTAAAAGATTTTACCCTATTGGGATGTTTCCCAGGGTTCACGTTTTTTAAGGCGCCGTCATTATAACATCCATTCATAAGTTTAAGGAAAGCTAAAGTGCTTTGCTTTCAAAATTTTAACCTCTTCTTTGACGCCACATACAGTGTGCCTTTGTTTTTTGTCAAAACATATTGTATTCTCTTATCAACTGAATGTGCTTGAGGCGCTGGCCTGGATCGAACCCAGGATCTTCCACACCGAAAGCGAAGATTTTTCCATTGCATTAAATAGTGCAATAGTAAGGTCGACAATCCGGGTAGTCGATGCCGAATTCTCACCACCGCAAGCAACCTTATTATTTGTTTCGCTGCTAACTTCATCAGGGTCATGTATAGATATATATTTATGTATATTTGTATATATAAATATAGGAAAGTATGTAAAATAGCCGAGAAATATTCTTTTTAAATCATTCCAATAAGATTTTGTTGGATACGTTGCAGTTTAACACATCTTGCAAATCTTATAGTCATTAATACTAATTTTGTACTTAAAGACTTATATTTGCTTACAAGACTGTTAAGGCATCAAGACAAATAACAAGGCACCCAACCATGCATATCTAGCCTCTCAGGTGGAACCATTGTTTATTTCTTGTAGATTGTTCACAAATCCACGGAAATTAATCTTATATCGGCGAATGCAGCCTTCTTAAACTGGAATCAAGATGGAACTACGAATCACTCCAAGCCCCTCAAAATCCTACCGTTATACACAATAAGAATTATGGCACAATTTTATATAAGTGAGTCAGGTAAACGCCAAGTAACGTTGGCTAGATGCCCGTATTATCTTATGAAGTGGCGATGATGAGTGACTTGCTTACATACCATTAGAGGAATCGTGCTTCTTTCTGTCCTGCTTGGTTTAGTCAGTTCCTACAACAATCACTGCTTGTCGCACCCCTACAGGCTGGTGGTTTTCTTACGCAAGCGCACAATCTTCTCCTTCATACGTCGTTCCAGTAGAGGTTCCTAACATGACTATTTAATGGCTTCAGGACATTCGTAAATAACTAACATTTATAATGGTTAAGCTAATACAAAATTTAATTTCGCACGAATTAAATGCTATGAAAATTGTGCACGAGAAAAAAATTATATACATCAATACTTAATTTTCTGCGGTACTGGTAAATATATGTGTAAACAAACTATGTTTGGTTTATTAACAACAAACTGTTTTTATAAGAACTTTTACTCTTGGAGATCTTTGATATATACAGTTTTATACCCTATGCCATAGATTTCGAATTATTCATGCGGTAATGGGAACAAAGTAGAAATGTCATTACCCTGTAAGTTTAATCGTGTTTTGTAATTTTTTCCAGTAAATACATTTATACTAAAAGGGAAGGTACACTTAACCTTTGAGGTACTTAGTATCATGTGCAAGAAACAATGGTTATCAAACTGTAATGCAAGAAAATACTATATAGTACACTTCCACGATACAATAGTTATTTCCAAGGTAAGAAAGCAGCCAAACGCAACTTAATCTACTGTTGCTAGTAAACACAGAATGTTTATTGATACTTACTGTCCTTTAGAATTGTCTTTCTTGTCCAGGAGAGGCATGATAGCGTTTGTAATGCTGCCTGATCTGCTAAATTATTCAGAAATTTATTCAAATGTCAAGAGTATTTATGATTTTGTGTGTACAACTTGGTTGTCATAGCATACACACGGTGGGTGCTGAGACAAATTTGTAGCTTTCAGATACTTTGTTGTTTATATATTCTCGTTTAAGAGAAAATTTCGGCTCAGTTGTTTTGTGGGTTTTAAATTCTATACTATCGTGCGATGCTTTACAACATATAACAAGGAATTGACGCAGAAGAACAAAATTCTGTTCATGGGAGACGTCATTCTAATTAAACCACAAAGAAAAACAACAAAGCGGAAAGAAGTAAAAGGTAATAGAACAAAGACCATGCAGGATAGTGGTCATATAGATGTGACCTCGGCAACCATATTGAACAGAAAGTACAGAGAAGAGGAAATCCGTAGCATTGCTGGTGTTTTCAACAATACAGAGCAGGGGTTGCTTGTTAGTGCTGCATTATATCCAAAGTAAAGCGTAATGCCAGTAGTGGCATAGTGGTAGAGTGTCAGACTCGCACTCCGAGGGTCGTGAGTTCGAACCGACCCCGAGCTTCCCTGCCACGATCCCGGAGGTACTGTGCTTTGTCATCTGCTCTCGTGAAGTGGGTAACTATGTTTCGAGAGACAGGATAGAGGGGGGACTACATGCATGAATAGCAAGAATAGCAAGCATAAAATAGCATGAAAAGTAAGCATTAAAAAAAAAGTAATAATAAATAGATTGTCATCCGAAAAGGAAAAGTAGCCCTTACTTAGAAGTGGCTTCAGCCTTGATCAGGGTGAATACAATAAAGAAACGTATTGCACATCTTGTCATTTGATTTACCTCTTATAATGTAAGGAGCCTATTTTGGGGCCTACGTTTACTAACCTATTTGACATTTGGGTACCTCCTCTTTATAGAACAATTCAATCAATTTCTCACTGTATTTCATATTACAATATAATAAGCTTACAAAGTCTATAATCATTACGTAACATCTTATGCAAATAATCATTGTATTATTCTCCAATATTACTGCATCCGTAGCTAACTAGAAACTCCCTACTGTTTAATTTATTCATTTTTTACGCCTATTTACGCCCCCGGGAATTCAAGACCCTTAAATGTTTTACCAGCAAGACTGTCTTCCCTCCCGTTCAAATGGTCAATTTTTCTGAGGCCTGACTCTCAGAGACTGGCACCCTGATATCCCACTCTGGCCCACTTTCATCACCTTTCTCCTCGTTCTGTCTTTCCGGTGAGCCTAAAATTCGAACTTTATCATCCTTATCTGCACTGCCTTTCTTTTTTACCCTGAATCATTTTCAGAGGTTGAATTTCCATTCAGCAAGTCAATTCTCTGTTCAGTGTGGTCTCCTAGAACCTGACAGAGACCGTGTGGGCGTGTGGTCTAAAAGCTTGCTTGGAAAACCACCCATTCGGGTTCGATTCCAGTGAAGGGAAGCTTTGACAACTTCTCTTTAATATAGTCACGGGGCCCACTTTGACTCCAATATCCCCAACCGGATGTCTCCACACGAGAATGCATAGGCAGCAAACTAGTATGTCCATTGGAGTCTCAGCTGCTATGTTTAGTTACACAGCCCATCAGAACCGTAACATGAACAAAAGTAAATGCTGAAGCTTAACGAACTCCTATAGTCCTTTCTACAAACTTTTCTAATCCCGAGGTATGTTTCATTGAGATATCCTGCTTTCACTGAACGTTGACCTTCATACCTTGTACAAGTTTTAAATAATTTGATGATACCTCTCAAGCAGTTCCTGGGTAACGAAAGATATCCATTTTGATTTTAAGCCTCTCTCTAAGAACGACATCCATGTTATAGTTGAAAAAAAGTATGAGTGTTGAATGCTTTATCCAACTTGACTGGTGATTGCAAAAACTTATACCGTATCACTTCCAAATAGTCTATTTCCCGACATCTGGATCATAAATACTTTGTTAAGAAGTCGAAAGGAAAGAACTTTGGCTGAGAGCTGTCCTCCTACAATAAATTTGCAATTTACATCCAAAATGGATCAGACTACTGCATCAATCGAACTTGAAAAACAGTTCGCCATCCACAATTTTCTCCCTGATCATAGGTCGGCTTACCAAAAATATCTACTGTTCTCAAACTCTGCTATAAATCGCACAATCTCATATTTTGTCCAAAGTGGATGGACCAAATGTATCTTTTTGGGTTATAAGAGACCAAAGCGTTCCCTTCGATTGGTCTAACTTAGCATACTTCTCCATAACCAAAAATTATCTTTAGTTGCCGATGTATCTGTGGCACAAATATCTGTACGCGGGTTGTTCCCGGAAGCCAATTACACCTATTATGGAGTGCTACAAGGAAGATGGCCAGACCCACTACTCTTTAATTGATACATAGTTCGATTGTGTATGTTATTTGTCAGTACTCATCACATGCTCACCGTTTTGGAGATGTTCAGATACTAAGTCTGCCAGAAAGAAATACACTGTTGATAGCAGACACTGGAAACTTTGACTAATGATGCGAAGATGGAATTCCTCCTCCTTGGTTTCACAAAGCAGCTACTCAAGATCCATATACCTAAGAGAAATCTTGATAACTCAAAATCGGAACAATCAATATTGCCACTGTGTGTGACAAAGAGGAGGAAATGATCGAGGGTTATGAAAGAGAGGAAACTGCCACTACTGACAATAACTGAAGTTCATTTTATTGGATGCGGAGACAAGATGCAACATGAAGACTACAAATTGACCTACAGTTAAGGCAAAGAGTCAAGGCATGGTGTTGGTTTTGTGTTGAACCCCGAACTTGCCACTTTAGTAGAAAAGATATCTCAAGTCAATGATTGAAACGTCGGCATAGTTATTAAACTCGAGCAAACAGGCATCAGTCTAATTCAAATGTATACCCCACAGCGTGGAAAACTTTCTGTCGAGAGAGATGTATTCTTGTCCCAAGTTCGGGAAGTGATGGATGATGAAAAATATCAGAACAATATAATACTGTGCGGAGACTTGAACGGACTTGTCGGCTGTGACAGGAGGAATTATGAGCTGAACCTAGATTACAGAGCATTGGTGACAGAAATGAGGCTTGACAGGAAATATTGGACTTTGCTGTAGTAAATAACCTACACATAATGAACAATTTTTACCCGAATGGGGAAAGCCAGAAGTGGATATAGTAAAGGTGTAATCGTCAGGAACAGAGCTACACTCAAAACTGGATAACAGACTTTTTCCTAATGAACAACAAAAACCTTTTCTGTGACGTTAAGGTGATCCCTTTGGTTTCTCTTGATGCCGACCAATGGCTAGTAATTGCCTAAACTAAATTGAAGAATCCTAAAAGATGAAAAGGAAAATCAATAAAAAAACATAAGCTCAGTAAATTGGACTACGCGGAAACCGTGACACTGTTAAAAATGAGATTAGTACAAAACTGCGACACATCAGGAGGGAGGAAGGAGTGGAAGCCATGTTGAGTGACTTTGAAGAAATTATAATTGATGCTGCAGACGAAGTTCTTTAAGAAAAGTTGCTTATCTGGGAAAGAAGAACGTGGCACCGTGGTGGATTGAAAAAATGCTTGATACTGTTAAACATAAGATGAGGTGTTTCAGGAAGTGGATTAAAACAAGGAGAGATGAAGACAGACTCGAATACAACATGGCGAGAAATGAGGCTGAAAAAGTGAAAAAGAAAGCGAAGGATAAGATCTAGATAAGCGAAGGATAAAAATTGGAGAAGATCTAGAGGCCGACCTTCTGAAAACTAAAAAAATTACTCTACAGCCTTGCTAAGGGATACAGAGGAAAGAGAAATAAAAAGGCTCATATCCCATTAAGGATAAGAATAACAACCTGCTGGTGGAGGAGGAGGAAATCGCTGGGAAATAGAAACAGTACTTCTGTGAGCTACTGAATATTGGGGATGGTGAAGACGACGTAAACATAATTAAAAATGATCTTGTTAATGAAGAGGAAACTGAATACCCTTTCACAAAAGAGGAATTTAGAGCAGCAGTCCAGAGGATGAAGAAAGGAAAAGCACTGGGAGAAGAAGAAGTGCCCGTAGAAATCTTGAAAGCAGGTGACCGAGTAGTAGTGCAGCTGACTGAAATGTTCAATACTGCATTCAGGCCGTAGATTATACCCTTAGCCGGGCAAAGAGGTTTGATCAGTCCAATTTAAAAGAAGGGAGATATGAACTTGTGTAAAAACCATCACGGCATTACACCCCACTAGCTCATACGCGAACAAATATATAAGAATATTTGAAATTAGAACAACGGCATGTGCTGCAGAGGTACTGAGTGAGTCCTATTATGGATTTGTGCCTGTCAAGCGCACACTAGACGCTATATTCATTGTTATGATGATTCTAAAGAAGATCTGGGAGTGGGGGATAGATAAGTATGCCCTTTTCATCGATCTCGAGAAGGCGTTTGATCGCATCAATAAGAAGAGTTTATGGAATGCTTTTAGAGGTTGCCACTATGACATACCTCATAAGCTAGTAAGAGTGATACGGAACTTATATACCCAGTGTAGCAGAAGAGTGAAGACGCAGGGAATTGAAAGCGATCCCTTCTATATCACATCGGAAGAAAGTAAGGGAAGGCGACGTTATATCTTCTCTACTTTTTATTCTTTTCATGGATAAATGCCTAGGGGATGTCAGAGTGGGTGGAGACGAGACAACGGTGTATGCTGATGATGTGGTGATCCTTGCTATCTCTGTTGACTATCTCCAAGAAATTGCAAATAGATGGCTGTACGGGATGACAATGAATGGAATAAAGATAAACACCAAAAATGGAAAAACCGAATTTTTAGTTATTCCTAGAAACCCTGTACATCACGATATGTTCGTGGGAGAAGACAGATTGTTCCAGTCAGAAAATTACACGTATCTGTGTGTTAATGTAGGAGAGACGAATTTGCAGGAAGTTGAGATAAATGAACGCATTGGGATATAAAGTTGGCATGTTTTATCCATTAGTGACAGACCGTTATATTCCAAGGAAGTGCAAAGCGAGAATCTATCTGAGTATATTAAGGCCAATATTGATGTATGGTTCGTAGAAGAAAGACAAGAAGTACTTGGCTGATCGAGGAAATGATAGAGGGTGTGAATAGAGCCCTCGACAGAAGAGGAACATCAAGAGAATAAGTTGAGAGGAACAGAAAATACCACAGTAAACGGAGTGTAAAAGAGTTCTGAGGGTTTCACCAGCTGACAGATAATTTTATCTATCAGACGGATTGGTGGGAAAGGGTGAGAAAGGATACTTGATCATCGTGAAACAACATTATGGAACAAAATTCCATACACATATCTCAGAAACACTTGGAAAACATTTTGATACAAAGTAACTTTTAACATATTTCAATTCAGGAAAGCATTCAATCTAAGTGATGTTGTAAATAGTTATCCAGTTTAATGCCTTTTCAAAAAATAATAAACTTTTGATTCATATTTAGATATTTAATTCCTTTTTCTGTCATTTCTATAATTTATAGGAAAGGTCTAACAGTATTATTGTTTCATTATTTTTTAATTTTTGTTATAAGTGCATTGGAACATAACCTTGATGCACCTCTAGCTTTTCAATCGCTAAATATACCATTTACTGCTTTTTGTACATTAAAACCAAAGATATACACCTCCACTTACCTTGGGTTTGAATAACATTATCAAACAGGATTTTAGTTACTCGAATCCTATTTTCCTAAACCATCTCCGCGCTTGGAAAGGATTGGAGCACAACCGCGCTCGATCAGGACCAAACTCCTCCTAATTGGTTCTTTTATGTGCTTCATTATTTACTCCTAATCATTTTTTTCTTCTTTTCTTATTCTTCTTCATCTCCTTTTCCTCCATTTTCTCTATCTATCTCTGTCAGAGATTGGCAAATTCTAACTCATAGGATCTATATAAGAGTTGTGAAGCCATTCCATATCGAGTTTACAGGTTTGAAAATGTTGGATGGCGGAACATTGAATAAATTGAAGGTAAGGAAACATGATTTCGAATAGCTTGGGATGGAAGAACGCCAAACCTCTCCATACTCGCTAAAACAAACCATGGTAATATCTTTCACAAATGAAACCTCATTTTCTTCTCGTCTTCTCCTTTTCTTCATTTTCTCTATCAGCCACATACGTTGCGACTCTTAGAACTACCAAGTCCTTAAAGGGTTCTAAGTAACTTGCCTACCTTTTTTGAATGTTTAAGATCCTGACAGCAGGATTTTCACCGCTTCGTTCCGATCATTTCAAGATTCTATGGCCAGGTTTGCTTGTTATCACAAATTTGCTTCTGTCGAATGCGTTACTACTTTCACGTTCATTTAGTGAAGCTCAGATTAAAAAGTGTCACCGCCAGGGCTTGAACCCGGGTCCTCACGCGTTTGATGATCACTAAACTACAACGACTCTATGTCGTGAACGCGCCAAGCAAGAAACAAATCACAAAGTTAACATGTGATTCAATGCAATAAACGTTCTTCGTGTAATCCTCAATACATGGACACTGTAGTATTGGAAAGCGTGTTGTCGAAATAACCAAAAAAAGGTAACTCATCTCCAACGTCCCGTCTCGCAACCTCCCTGACCACGAAGCAAGCAGCGTGCTTCCCGTCTCCAGGACCTGGGCACCAGTGCCACCAAATATGGCAATACACAGGGAGCTGAGATCACACACGACATCCTGTCTATTGACGAGGGCAATCCTATTCATAGTTATCAGTTTCGTGATTTCCCTCCAAATGCAGGCGACAAAAAATTATCACGTTCTCTATCTAAGTTTACAGTGTATTATTATAGTGTATAATTATATGACAAACCCCTTTTGTAATAAAGTACCAATAAAGTTCTCTCCCTTTTTAATGCCCAATTGCAACGCTACCTTGTTATGATAGATCTTGAGTTATTCAATGTGACGTTATTCGAGGGAACATAAACTATGAGAAGACTTTGCCTTTGGTTTGCGATGAATTTTCCTATTTGAAAGTGAGCTCAATTTTATGCGGACCCATTTTAACATTATTTATGATAAACATAACACAAAAACGAGTAACCAAGCAGCATCCTTCGCATAAACTTTCATTTGTAAGGTTGATACGTTTAATGATTGGAAGTATTTGGGCTCTTATTCATTAGCATCTGCAAGATTCAACTTCAAGAGAGTCACTGTATCCCGAAGTAACACTTAAATTCTGTAATTAGATTAAATACTTTTTTCTACTTTAAACTACCAGCTGCACCTCTCCTTTTTGAGATTCGTCTCTTGTTTTATTTCTAATGTGACGCTACTCTTAAACGAGAACCAATGAGGAGATTCAAGTTGTTTAACCTGCATCCCACTTAATTGCTTAACTACTTAGAAGGTTTAGCCTGTTTAATGAAGATTTTACCAGTGACTGATGTAAATCAGATAATACTAATCAAGGCGCCCTTTTGAACAGATGTCTCTTTGTAGCGTTCACTAACTCGATTGTAGCAATTTGCTGTTAGACTACTCAAGACTTTATTGCAAAAGAATTAAGGCTGTTTGTAAGCAGCATTGAACTTCAAATTGGAATTCACAGCCATTTCCTTAATAAAAAATGGCCTTGGAAATTCTGACCCAGTCCTTTAATCAAATACTGCAAAAAGGCGCAAGTGAACTAGGGACCTCGCTCGTGTAAGGCCCGCGTGATAAACACTGCAGTAAGGTGACTTTTCATTTTTCCAAGTCGAATGCAATGTAGCAATTTGAGAGAAGGTACTTGATGAGTCTTTGAGTCACTTACTACTATGCGAAGCCCAAATTATGTACATCTAAAGGAACTAAACTAAATTTAACAAACAATCAGAACTTATTCAAACGCCAGTTAGGAACAGTTTCCTAAAAGAAATTACTTTCGTGGAACACGGCCATCAATAAAAGTCATGGCTCACATTATATTTAGTTTTTCCCATAATAAAACCTCAACTACACACCTCAGGAAATACACTTCCATTTACTCATAATAACAATGATGACTGACAATAAACGACCCATTTCCTATTTACTACAGATGAATCCCATCTAAAAAGGCACAAAGACTAGTTGGGAAATCTTGTGTGTCTTGAAGTCTATTTTGCATATTTGTTAAATTCACAACTGTAACTTCTGTCTATAACGACTTGAAGAACCTTGCAACTTTGGTTTGTGCTACCAATACTCGCTACAAAGTGACACCTGGAGTGTAACAATATTATTAGAACAGTAGCATCTGTTCTTAATGGTAACTAGAAACCATCAACACAAAGGTCTAGTATATATTACCTGTTACATTTTCTTAAAAAAACCCATTTCAATATTTTTTTGTCAGCTCATGTGGTGACAAGAAAAGTAGATCATATTATCAACGGGAGTCATCTAACTTAGTTGAGACTGATTTAAACGCTACGATTTTGTCGGGCCGACTCACAGTTGGTATGGCGTACGTCTATTGTTCAGGAGCCTGATTTCACGGTTGTTGATTTCAGCACGAATCGGGACGATTTTTAGAAAGTCTTTGAACAGATTTACTCCCGATTTTGGATGTCGTGGCAGTGCCTCAAAGTTTTAATATGGACGCCTTGAAGTCGCTATGGAAAGCATGACTTTCTGTAAAGCAAAAACTACATTACCGTTAGGAACGTCTTGTAGGGACACTCTGTAGGCGTATCAAAGATTAACGCCGTGAGTTTTATTTGCAATTTTGGCATAGTCGACATTTTTTATGACAAAAAAAATCAGCGAAATGACTATGTAGTTTCTCATGCAAGGCTATGATTCCATCCAGATGAATGCAGCCCGCAGAATCTAGGTGATTGCTTACTTCCCATTCTCTAGTAAGGTCTCCTTTTCGGCTTCTCCTACTGTTTCTGAACAAGGTGAAACCCCAAACAATGTTTTATGCTCAAAATCGTCGAGCGTGTCGTAGTCGTTAATTACACGTAAGACCAATCTTGGGTTGGTCACGTGACTGAATCGTCACTAAATCGGCCAGACAAATCGTAGCGTGTAAATAATCCTTTAGTAGGGCGCACGCAACAAATCTGTAGGTCAAGGGTTC